>JAQZBX010001297.1:34220-85377 GCA_029593785.1 Cabassous unicinctus
AAAAGCATTCTGTTAGAAAGAAAAGAAAAAAGAAAACAAAAACAAAAACAAAAACAAAAAAAAACTGGAAGTAGAGATGAAAGCATCACCTGTGTCCTGAGAGTCCCTTTACAATTTTCTATCCAGAACATGAAGGCCTCTGTGGTCCCATCCTGCCTTCCATTCTCATGGGAACCAGCAGAATAGGGCAGTGAGTGGTGGGCTCAGGGCTCATAACAGCCTATTTTATGTACCTTCTTCTGGGGTCTCTTGGCTGGCTGCTCATACAAGGGTGCCTCTGACTGAAACAGTTCAAACTCCACCCAGTGGATCATTTCCTCTGGGATAGGTAACAGGGTTCTGGTCATGTGATGGTCCCTGTAAATAAATCTTTTAATTTTCTCAGAGAACAGGTGGTGTTTTTTATCAAAATGTCTTAAAGCATGCTCTACCACAACAGTTTGTTTGAGGAATTTCCCCTTTTCTTTCTCAGTCTGTAACTTTTGATACCTATTTCCATTTATAGCTTCACCATATTTTTCTACCCAGTTGCTTTTTTTCTGAATTATTTTTTCCTGCCTATTATATTCATTCTCTATTAAACTGGATATAACAAGGTGATCCTGAAACTTCTTCCTTTATTCTTAGCAGCCACTTAAGCTTGAATATAGAGCAAATAGAACTCTTAATCAATAACCTTGGGAAGAAGAGAAACACAAAATAGATTCTGAAGGTCAGAAAGTTCTCCTAATCAACAAGAATCACTACCCAGCCTCAAGAACAAGAAAGCAGCTCTGGGCTGCAGGGAACAATTGTTTTCAAGCCTTGCTGACTAAACAGGTTACTCTCCTTCTTTTTTATATTTTCTTTTGAAAATAATCTAGTATTTGAGAATTTTCATCTGGCTTCTCAATAAGCTGGCATTGATATAATTAGTAGGCTCATAATAGGCATTGTGATGTTGTGGGAAGAACACCAGACAAGGAATCTGGAGAACTGGGTCTCAATCCAAAATCTACCATTGTGTGGTTTGGAGCAAGTCACTTGACTCTGAATCTCAATTTCCTGATCTCTTAAGTGGGGCAGATAATAGTTCCTGCTTTTCACTTATATTATATATATAATATACACACATACATAATATACACATACACACAAATGTGTTTATGTATAATTATACCAACATACGTATACACACATACATGTATATATACACATACACATACACATGTATATCACATACAAGTATATATACATATGACTATGTATATTAATACAAATATACATGCACATACACAGAGATACATGTAGCTTACAAACTGTATAGTGCTACACTAATACTGCATTATAGCAAATTATTGCATTTTAAAGCTAGCTTGCCATCTTAGAGACCCCATAACAAGGATAAGCTGTAATGAACAACCCTAGACTCTGATTTTTGTAGCAGATCTGGCTATATGAGATCGTGCACATTCTTCATCCTGTCTGAGAAATTCCCCTTCTGAAAAATGGGATGAAAATAATCTCCAGACTTCCAAGTACTGCTTTCTGGCCTGAGACACCACCTCTTCCCCTAATGAACGATTCCAGGAAGAAAAGCACCACCCCTCACCTTCCAACTCACAGCTTTACCCTGAGTCCAACAGAACAACGTATCAGAAGGCAAAACAATAAAACCATTAACTGTGTACAAAATACCTTATTTAATAGTTGATAGGGCTGGAGGCAGGAGGAATTGCCATTTCCTTACCCTAGGATATTTTATCCTAGGGTATAAAATAGCTTAAAGTACAACCTAATATTCATTCAGTTTATTGCTCTGGACAGCCATACCATCATTCATTAATCAACTGATTTCCTATCTACAATCCTTTCATTGTACAGGTCAGTCAGGACTTCAGATTCGACGATGGTTCACACTGACAACTCTTGAGAGTCAAAGGGAAAGGAACAATTGAGGGGTGCAGAAATAGACAAATGACATTGGAACTGGGCTTGATGGCATGAAACAATGTTATGCAGCCCAGCAAGCCCTAAAACATGAGCACAAAGGAGGATATGGGCATATGTACACACACAGACAACAAACACTTGCTTCACAATTTCATTTTAAAGCTGCCGTTTTTTCAGTAGACCAGAATATAGGAAAATGTATAAGGAGAAGAAAATGCATCCAGGGTTTTATTGCTTTTGTTTGAAGTCATCCATGGTGAAGTTGATTGTAATTTAGATCTGGGGTTGGTTTATTTTGGGGGTCATAGCACACATACAAGCTAGGACATTCAGCAATTATTTTTTACCATGTAAAAATCGGTGAGCCAGTGTCCTTGGAGAAAGGCTGTTATTTTTCCACCCAAAATAAATGAACCAGCCAACTCAAGGATACATGGACTAAATGATGGTGTCAAAATGAGCTAACATTTTCTTTATTGACTTCCCCCAGCATATGTAATGTAGAGTTGGCTTTCCTGAGCTGCTATCTAGAAAGGTAAGCCTAAATGACTCTGTTCTAATGTCTTTCACATGTAAATAGAACCCACTTCCCTATTTTGTGTCTGACTCTTGTACCAATACAGTGGTGCTAAAAGAAACAATTCTGAATTGGCGTCACCATGACCTTTCCCAATGACCTACTCTGTCTATATAGCTGTGAATAATGGTTTATTCCGATTTTAGGAAAACCCAACAGAGAGGGGTCTTGCTTTATAAAATAGCTATCTTCTTGAAAAATTGTGAGTAAAGAAAGTATTGGTAGATGGAATCTTTTAAGCAGAGCCAGGCACGCCCTGAGGGTGGGTGGCCACCAAGGGTGTAGGCACCACACAATGCCGGGCACAGGGGAAGCCTGCTCTGTGTCTGCTTTAGTTTCATGTTTCCTGATTTACTAAATGGGGAGAGTAAATGTTTTCTCATTGTGTTGAAAGTGTTAAATGATATATGTATATTGATTTGGGAATAACAATTTTAGGCCAAGGCATGTGTTCTTCTTTGCACTGAGTGATCTGCTACACACCATCCTCATGGCTCAGTCTATTCGAACTTACCCCAAAAAAATGACAAACTACACAACATGGGTCACATGTAAATAGTTATAACCAACCATGGATATAAATGAAGCCATGAAACCCCTGTATCAACAGGGATCCTATGGTTACACGTTCAATCTGACAGTCCACGAAATCGGAATCTTAAAGCTGGAATACACATTTGCAGATTTGAAGATAATTATTTGCATTATCAGAGGGGTTTTCATATGACCAAAGATTCACCGCAGTGTTTTTTTAAAATAGTGAGATGCCCACGTAATTTTAAATCTCTTTTAATAAGCATCTGACTTTGTAGAACCACCACTGTGGTGAACTCTTGGCACATCCCTGTCCTAGAGGGACCAACTATTGATCATATAATGAGGAAATTCTAGGTTCTTTGGTAATTAAAGCCCTTGGAACAGGCCCAGGATTGAAGCCCACTGAAAGAGGTCAAGCTCTAATAAGAGACTAGTGCATTTTGTAAGTAGAGATACACAGCTAGAGTTAGAGAACACTGGGATAATTTTTCTTTTGCAACTGAAACAACGATGGCAGCTTCAGAGACTTCTAATTCCAGGGCCTTATGTGTTCTATGTAAACATTTTTTTGGATCATCCTCAGACCTTTCAGTCATCCTTAATGTAGTAATGGGCAATTTCAAAACAAAAAGCCGCCTAGAAATTCTACATTTACACATGTGAAGGCTGCACAGATACAGTTTGTTTCAACACAGAGGGAACAATACAATAAATAGCAATATGTATGGTGAAAATATTGGGAATCGTTATCTTACGCCTTTTCCAGGCAATCAAAATGGGCAATTGCAAAGTGAAAACTTCCATCTGCCCTTTATCTGGCTGATATTTTCCAACAGTTTTCCCCACAGACTCCTTGAGTTCTTGGATATCATGTAGATTTAACCTTTAAAGAACAGAGCTGGGTTCTCTATGACTTCTTTTTTTGTCTCAGACACTTCACCCAATTTGATGCCTTTCTGCTTTTGCAAAAAATGCAGAGTCCTGGGCGGTGAAAAAAGATCTGGAGCTAGATAGTGGTGATAGTTGACTGTGCAGCATTGTGAAAGGACTTAATGCCACTGAATTGTACCCTTTAACATGGTTAACGTGGCAAATTTTATGTGAGATATTTTACCACAATCAAAAAAATAAATACATAAAATAAGAGTAGAGTCTTTTAAATGGCTCACGGGATAAGAAAAAAAAAAATGAGTTAGAGGTCTGACAAACACCCAAATCAGCCAACCTCACTTGATTCAATCCAAGGAGGTTTGACAAGTTGCTACACAGAAAAGCAGTCTTTTGGAGGCAAAACTGCTTGCCAGCACGCACATCAAGTCCGGGGGAGGGCAGAATACCAGCTGCCTGAATCCTCTCTCCGGCTTCATCCCCAAGAGCAAAAAGAACTCCTCAGTTTCAGCAAAATGAACTTTCTCCCGGCTAATCAAAATGCCACTTGGTTGGCTGATTGAAATATCCCACAACCCAGTAAACCTGCACAGCTTTTCGCAGCTAACCTCTGCCAGGGAGAAGTCAATAAAGAAACAAAATGCAAATAAATTAGCATTCATAACCGCTGATCTAGTATAAATATTTATAAGGGAAAGATGCGGCGATTTTGAGTGATACCACGATCCTGGCCCCACATAAACAGTTAAAAACAGCCATACTTGCGTTATCGTACCTGGCAATTTTTTTTCCATTTCACATCACCATAATCACCTAATAAATATTTAAATGGACCCATTTGCTGTAACTATAAAAGAACCGTGTAAACTTGTTGTCATCTAGACACATTAGCCGTGGTGGAGTCAATGAATTTCAACAGTCACTTAATAGTGCAGTCACTCGCTACCTTAAAACTGCCAGCGACTGGCCTGCCAGGAAGCTACTGTAACAGCCGTGCTAGCCGCCTCCAGAGCAAGACACGAGCTTCATTATGAATGCGGGCACTGCTGCTCTAATTAGGCCTGGGAGAAGTTTAACAACCATCCTACAGTCTTGCTGCTGACAAATATAAAAATAAAGCCTTGTTCGAATTAGCAATGTGAAGTGAGAAGGTCTAGAAGCACCAACTGTCTGACCGGCCCTGAAACAGCTCTAATCTATAGTGAGGTTATTTTGGTTCATAAACTGCTAGTATGTTACCTGCAGGAGGTCTCCCCTGTAAAATGAATTATAGTAAGCTATATGTGATAATTAACCATGCATTAGCAAATATCTTGAAACAGGGAGGCTCTGTTTGCTCTGTATTTTGACTAATAAAAGCATGAATTTGTTCAACAAATGATCATTTAGGTTGTGGAATTCTAACCATATTGGAAGGACACAGTGGGCAATACAACATTGTGCTGGTCTAAGAGTTTCCTTACCCAAACAGGCCGCTTAATAGGCTGGCTCCATACTATGATGCTATTCACAGACCTAAAAACCACAGCGTTGAGAAGACAAATACAATATACATTTAAAATAATATGAACCTTGTGCTCTTATTTACTTTAAAATCACCCTATATGTGACAATTAAAAAAAAAAAAAACATGGGCAAAGTTCTATTTTAAAAAAACAACCTTATATTTCATTTAAAATAATTTAAAAACAACCCCTACAACGTTTTAAGAATATAGATACATACACACACACATAATTGTTCACTTTTTACAGAGTGGGTTTTTAAGATTTCCAACATGCTCCGAACATGAAAAATCAAATCACCAAACTGAAAACAACACTATTTTCTGGGTTTAATCCACGGTCCGAAAGAGTACAAATGATTACAGCTGATGGGTATTAAGTGATTTGGCCGCTTGGATTGGCGGGGTAGAGGGAGCAGCTGGGCCAGGCTGAGGAAATGAGGTTGATGAGAAGGGGCTTCATCTCCAATCCTTAAGGGATTCAGTGACAACAGGAGTCCAGGTGTTTCCACTATAATAGGAAGCTGCATGATGCTGATTTTGTGAGCATAGCCTGCCAGCGATAGGAGGTGGCAATGGTGCCCCAAAATGTACAGGCGCATTTTTTTTTTAATAAAAGGAAATAGCTTTTCCTCCTTTCTGTCCCCCTTCTTCTAACCTCACAGTTAAAATGCCTATTTACATGTTTTATATATATATATACACATCTAAATACACATGCACACCTACTTAGACAGATCTAAAAGTAATCCAGACAGAATACTAAGGTAGCTGCAGTTTCTATCCCAAATATGTGGCCTATAGTTATTGTGTAAATAATCTATTCAAATCCATCAATAACTAGAGGTTATTCCTTCTAAGCAATTTCAAGAGTTTCAGCATACCTGAACTGTTTCCCTGGGATATTAATAGATGTTATGCTAAAAGGGTTCTGTGGTCAGACATATATGAGAATCCCTGGATTAAGTAAAGTGACATAGGTTTGTTTACTACAGGACTTCTCAGAGCCTTTACTACCACCTTGGGAAATAGTGCCCCAGTGTAAACATAAGATACACACAGAGTACTTAGTTTCATATAAAGTTTCACTAGTGATGCGGCGACATGGAAAGAGATGTCGATTCTGAGGTTTCCTTGAAGGACCTGGAGGGCTGAGAGATGGTCACCTGTAATTTCTTCCAGTACAGCACTCTCTGTACTCAATGAGGGGGGCATGTGGGTGAGAGGACTTCGGGCCATCCCACCCTGTGCGAGGCTGAGGGCTTTCTTAGCTGGGCATTGGGGAAACCCTCTTGATAACAAAAGCACCCTTCAGTTACAAGTCATTCCCCCACTGTAGGTTGTCAAGGAAAATCACAAAGCAAACATGTTTGTCATCTCGGCAAAGACTCCTTTCTTCCTGCTCCATGCCAAGTCCAAGGATTTCCACCTTTAATCATTGAGCACCTACCAGGAAGGAACAGGTAGATCTTAACCTCTGTGAGGGAAGTGAAAACACATCTCTACCCCCTACACAATCTTTCCAGCTCAGACCATCCTCATACTCTGGATTGACAAGCAGCAACTGCTTTTTTGACTGAGGGCTCTCTGTTTTAACCACCCACTTTTGAGTAGTGATTATAAGAACATAGATGACTCACTCCTATGAAAGCAGGAATCTACACACATTGAGTGAGGACCCTGGGAGAGAGGGGGAAGAGAGCTGGTGCTCAAACAACTCCAGAGATTGTTTTGCAAAGCTTTGGTGCTTGGGGGATGGTCTAGGAGCCCAGAGAGACTCACTGAAAGAAGAACAAATAAGGGTGCCCCAGGCAATAACAAACATCTTTGGAGGCTGGTGGCACAGAAATTATCACCATTATCTGGTCTCTCAGTTCTTTTCTTCTCTATCTCTCCACAAACACGCTTTGCCAAAAATTGAAGAATTTTAGTTTGATTTCCTTGAGTAAGATTGGAATTGTATTTACAGGTAATTGGAAGAGTTCAGGGCTGGCTTCGAGCTTTGGTAAAGTGAGGGTTGGAGCCTGAGACTAAGTGAGAAAATAATGCATTTTGAGAAGCAGGTCTTGAATTGCCATCCTTTGTCTAACGGAAATAGGCTTAGGCTTGGAATCAATCAGATAGGCCTAGGTTCAAACTTTTCTCTGCCGCCTACCAGGCCAATGTATTTAGCCTTCCTGGGCCTCAATTTCCTCATTTGTAAAATGGTACAATGAGCTAATGCATGCAAAATGCCTGGCACACAATGAGTGTTCAAGAAATACTGGTTAGCCCTCACCATCTACCTAATGCTGTCCAATATCAAGACTCATTTCACAGTAAAACCCTTGTTCTATGAGCCAGTGTGGACCTAGCTGGGGTGCCCCTTTCAAGAGGTAGAAGAAGCTCAGACTATACGCTGAAATAATAGCTACTATTTTTGAGCACTCATGGTATTTGTGCCAAGGCATCGTGCAAAGCAATTTTTGCTTTTGCATTTATCGCATTTATTCTTTACAATTTCCCTATGGTTTTGAGATAACAGTTCTAGTCAAAGAAAAGTCAGAAGACCAGGGAAAGAAAGCAGTCCCAGTAACAAGAGTGGTCTCTTTTGCCCCATTCTGCTTCCATCACCACCGATCTTAAAGTTGTGCGTTGTTTCTGCACTATTTATTCATGAAAATGCTATTATTGACTGGACTTGGGAGCGAGTGCTAAGAGTGCCCCCTTTTGGTCCTTGAGAGCCTTACAGACCTTCTGGGAGGATTAGGCGTGAAGCCTCCCTTAGGCTCTTAGCAAATGCGTTCGGGGTTATTTGTGTCTCCTGCTGTTGTGTCCCCTGGTCGGTCTGTATGTGGCTTTTACATTCCTTAATAAAGTAATAGACATGAAAGAATTCTGCGGCCAAAGCCAGCAGCCACAGAGAACACCAAGTCTAAAGTCAGCTAAAGGTAAACATATGGAGCCATCCAAGGAATGTAGCAATAAAAATTGGAGAAGCTCCCCTCCCCCCTCTATTTTTCAGGGATAATTGTGTCAAGGAGGGAGAAAAGGCATCTCTTTGCAGACAGCACGCCTTCATTGTGATCTGCTGTCATCTGGCTGGGGAAGCCAGTTAAAGAATCCTTCAAGAACTCCTTAGCTGCTGCTGCTTTTTTTTTTCACTGAGTGTTCAACTACCAAAAATCTCTCAAATGAAATCCAAAGACAATTATTTATTTTCCAGACTTAATTTAATAGCAAAAACACCCCTGGAGGACTGAATGTGGTATTTTACTTTTATTTGGACTACTCTGGGCATTACCAGCAGCTTTATTCTCCAAAGTGTGACTTTGCAGTGAGCTCCAGGGCCCACAGAGCTGTCCCGGGCGCTGCCTGGGGTCCTCACGCCCCGCGCAGCGGTGGCCCTCGGCCAGGCCAGAGACAGCGCATAAATAACGCCTCTCAGGGCGAGTCTGACTCGGTATTTCTTCTCTACGGCTCATACTCTCGTTCTCGTGGAGGGAAACCATGACCCCAGTCTGTCCCCAGACCACCTCCCCAGCCTTTTCTGACACCACTGCGGCCCCACGGTTCTCTGCCCACGCCCCCACGCTTGCTGTTCCTGTGGGATTAACTGACAGTTTGAGATTATTTATGAATCCTCGAAAGAGAAAGATTATGTTTATAAACTAAATCTGTTTTTCTGGGTGTGATACCCTTTGATTGTATTAAATTCAGTGAGGGGCCTCTGATTAAGTTTACTTGAAAAAATCAATTTTAGGCTTTTGATTAGATGTCATTAAGGCGTGACTCAGGTTGAGTCCCCGTACCCTTGGTGGGCTGATATAAAGGGACAGTCACTCAAGAAGACACACAGGAAGAGAACTTTGTCATTTTGATCCTGCCATGTGACAGAAAGGAAGAAGGCTCAAACAGCTAAGGCCCTGGGGAGAGATGAGCCATTTGCCTGTTAGCTTACAGCTGACCTTGGGAAGAGAGCCAAGACTGATACAGAAAGCCTGGAAAGAAACGAGACCTATGCCAGGAGAGAGAGGAGGCCCTGAGAGACAAGTCCTATGCCAGCCTGCAGCTGAGAGAGAGGAAACCCAGAGGGGAAGGCTGAACCCTCACAGAGATCAGCAACCATCTTGCTTCTACACGTGGCAAATGACTTTGATGAAAAAGCAACCTTGAGTTGGACTCTTTAGGGGCTTGTAATGGTAAGCTTTTACCCCAAATAAATCCCCTTTATACAAGCCAATGGATATCTGATACTTTGCATCAGCACCTCTTTGGCTATTACACTCCACTCCTATGGTCTTTGTTCATGCCACTGCCTCTGCCTGAAATGCCCCCATCTCCTTCTACAGCATTGGGTTTAAAAATATAAATATGTTGTGGAGTCTGAGTGATGGGTCTAAATCTTGGCTTTATAACTTACAATCTGTATATTCTGGAGTAAATGAGCTGGTCTCTGTGCCTCTCTCAGTGTTTCCTCATCTCATGTGATGGAAACCATCATAGGACCAACTTCCCTTATAGGGTTATGGTGAGGATGAAATGAGCACATGCTTTATCCAGTATCTAGCACAGGGTAGGCACTCAACAAATTTTGTTTATTGTTATAATTATTCTTAATCTTGCTATGAGAGTCAGATAAATCTCATTTCCTCATTGAAACCTCCTGGGAGTCTTTTCCTTCCATCCCACCCTTCTTTTAATTCACTTGTTCTTCCATTTCTTAGATCTTTGTTCCTTTATTATACCATTTATTAGTCTAATTTGAAATAATTTCATTCAGTTAATGATCATTAATAAAGTACATTGCTGCAGATGCAACGACAGACCAGTCAGACCTGAGAGCTCCCTCCAAAGGAGTCCAAGAGACAAGAGAAGCTATGGTCAAGACTGGCCATAATGCAAGGTTGAACGTGTTAAGTGTTATGAGACATATACAAAGACAATGATGCCATTGGTTGGGGTGGGGGCTGTATAGAAGAAGGAGATCAGGAAATCAGGCTTTATGGAGAAGATGGTGTTTGCAGTGGATCCTTCAGGCTTTGGGCATTTAAAGATGGGGTGGGGAGCAAGGAAGGACAAAGGTGGAGACACAGGTGACTGGTAATTTGCATATGCTACCCCAGCTAGAATATCAGCTCCAGGAAGCCTGAGACCATTTCAGAAACTGCTTCACCTTGCCATTAGACATGCTGGGAGGTAACAGCCAATCCAGGAAAGGGAACCAAGAGAAGTACGGGATAAAAGGCAAGATGGGGACAAAGGGCCTGGCCCCAATAGGGTGGGATTGATAAGGCCAAACCATTAAACCCAAAGGAGGGGCTGGTATCCTTGAACATTCTGGGTGGACTTCTAATCCTTAGACAAGGGACATGTTCTTGAGCCCAGTGGCCAGTTCAGATCTGAGGCAGAAGTAAAGAGAGCTTTCCTGAGCCTATGCTGGGGCAGTTGTGCTCAGCCCTGGGTGAGAAGGCAGCAGGGACACTGAACAAGAAGGTTAGGGTGAGTTTAAAGCCAGATGCCAGTCCCAGCATGTACCTGTCCCAGAGACCTTGGAAGACAATGGGCTGAGTAAGCCAGTTCTTTGAAAGCAGGAAGGCTTGGGCCTCTCCCGCGTCCCAGTGCCAGGGGTTGTATTTGTAGACAACCAGACTGAGTCTGAGGGAAGCTGCAGCTTGAATGTGCGTGTGGGTTATAGTGGGATATAATGGAAGCAGTATGGATTTTGGAGTCATCGGACCTGGACTGAACTTAAGTAGCTCTGTGACTGAGCAAGTCATTCAGTACTCTCAGCCTCATTGTTTTTGGTTTTCAAATGGGGCCATTTATACACATTATATTCAGATCAAAAGAGATAATTACATACAGCATCTAGAGTGTGGTTCACAGATGAGCACCTGGGAACTTGTTAGAAACGCAAAGTCTCAGGCCCAGGCCCAGACCTACTGAATCTGAATTTTAACTTCCCCCAGGTGATTCAGTTGGTAAAATACTGGAGTAGAATAGTGCAGGACCAAAGTAGGTGCTCAGACTAAGTGTACTTGCTGTTGTTTGCGTTGCTCTGTGCCTCCCTGGCCTACTGGTCAAGAGGTGCGACTAATTCCAGCCTAAATGGAGTAGAAGAGGAATTTTCAGAGTGCTTCTTAGGCTCGGG
The DNA here is from genome assembly GCA_029593785.1 of Cabassous unicinctus. Classification (NCBI taxonomy): domain Eukaryota; kingdom Metazoa; phylum Chordata; class Mammalia; order Cingulata; family Chlamyphoridae; genus Cabassous; species Cabassous unicinctus. The sequence goes on from JAQZBX010001297.1 coordinate 45,792, forward strand.
GCTGACTTTGCCAGGAAATCCCTCTCATCCATCCAGTTTTGCAGACTTGTAGTGACTCGCATGGTGTCCTGCACACTTATGCACACATGCACACACTTACATGCATAATGCTCTCTGGGCCTTCAGGAAAAGCCAAATTTGAATTTGTTATTCCATGAGCAGCAAGGTCTCTCTCTTTATACCTAATTACTCCTAACTTCTTGCCTAATTCCCTTGATTTCCAACCTAGCACACCTTGCAATTTCACACTTCTAACTTTGCTTTCCACTTAGGGCACTGATAGCTATGAAACACAGTTGTCTTGATTCTCACTGGAAAAAGGCCCATACTCCCTACTATGGTGAAAATCCGCTGTGTCCTGTTGGGAAGCCTGAGAGAGGCTCTGCTCTGAAACAGTGGAACACAGGTCACAGAGAGCCCTGCTTCACTTTCTGCTCTGGCCTAACAGGCAGCCTGCAGCCAAGAGCTCTCTGGCACATCACCCTCTGCCCTCCTCCCTAGTCATCCTCAAGCCAATCCATTAAAAACCCATTTTGTAGAGTAGCAGCCCCAATCCCCCTGGGGTGCCCAAGGTGGGAGCTGTGCTGAATTCCCGGAGGTCAATGATTAAAGATGTAGCCACCGAAGCCCACACATACCATCCAAATAAAATGCTTAGTGTAGTGACTGGCACATAGTAAGTGCTCAATAAATGTTTGCTATTAATATTAGGCTCACCTTATACAAAGAGGTTACTCTCTGCCCTCCTTTTCCCATTTAATAAGCAAACAGACAGCTCAGACTTGGAATCGAGTTCTGGTGAGCTCCACCCAAGTGGAAGCCAAATGGTGCCTCATAATCCCTGAAAAAACAACAGGTAACCTCCAAACTACACACCCTAAGGAGCCAAGATTAAAGCTCAGTGCCTATTAGCCCTGGTCTGGCTTTCTATAGGAAATATGATCACGTTTTTTGGAGACTATAATTTGTGAATTAATTGGACTATTTGATTTTCTCTTTCTTTCTGATGACCAGAGAGCCTCATTAGCACCTCCATTAGCATTTGGATAGGGAAGGAAGAAGCAGTGGTAAATTCCAATAATCTGAAGCAGGAGAAAGGAGAAGAAGTTAAGTTCTTTCCCTGGGATCCTGAATTTGAGATACGGATGAGGAAAAGCAATTTATCCATTCACACATCAAATGTTCGTTAACCCTCTGCTGAGTGCATGGGATGATTCTAGTCATTGTAAGGGATAAAAGAAGCCAAGTACAATTGGGGACAACAACAAATAGGAAAACAAATCCATAATTCATAAGTCACAATTCCTCCCTGAGTTTTAGTTGTCTCATCTATATGATGAGGAAATTAAGCTGCTATAAAATTACAGACTTTCAAAGGTCTTCTATGTCAATATTATTTTCTGTGTAAAACTCTGTTGTACGTTTGCCTTCTCTTGACATACTTCAAAAGACAGGACTCCCACTATTCAAGCGAGAGTTCTTTCCGTTTTTCAGATGGCATCAATGGTTAAAATTTGTATCTATATTACATTATACTGAAATCTATCTCCTAGCAACTTCCACATGTTGGTATAATAACTGAAAGCTGACCAATTCTCAGAAAGACAAAACTCAGGATGGCCAATTCTCCTAGGGTAGATTCCTTCTAAGCCACTTTTCAGAAAGTCAATCTGTTAAATGGCCAGGTCTGGTCTTCATCTGGCAGGCACCAGTCAGGCTCTGTCAGTTATTAAAGTACTTCTGTGCCAGTGATAGATAATCACTGGCCCAACCTACCTCTTCCAAAGTCCCAACCACTCCCTAAAATCCCACACTTTTCCCAACAACCTCCTTAACCTTCCCATGACTTAGAAACCAAAGGCTTAATGCCTAGTACAGGAAAGAGCCCTGGTGGGCTCTGCTCCAGGCCCACAGCCTAGATCCCTTCTGAATAGTCATTGCCCATGCTGCACTGGTTGCCGATATTTCCACATCACCCTGCGAATAGCCCCTTTATTCTCCGGGGCAAAATCTACTAAACCCCAAACCTGACTCTCTTTCCACAAGCATTTGAAGACAACAGTCCAATGTACCAACCCTGAATATTCCCATTCTCAGATCCCTCTTTTTTTCCCTGTACTCTCCCTCTAAATGTGTTCCATTTGGCCACTATCACTCTGTTGTTTCAACATACTTTGTGGAGGCTGAACTATATATTGGAGAACCCAAGTCCCCTTCCCCTTATGATGGACACTGTACAAGCCTTCTCAGATCTCAAATCCTAAGATACCAAAGACAGGCAAGCACAAGGCATTACATGACTAATGTCCAACTCATTATTAAGAAAGTGAGTTCTCTTAGCTCATAGGAGGAGGAGCATTAACAGCCAGGGTGCTGATTCTCTGAAGGATGTTCAATGTGAGAGAGTCCTGAAGAGGAGGAGAGGATGGAGATGATGATAGGTGGGTGGAATATCTCCCAAGGTGACTGTGGGGAAAAACTAGTAGAACATACTACCCAGAATAAGATTTTCTTAAAGGAAGTAGAGAGAGATTAAAAAGATGAAGTGGCGGTGTTGAGGGGGACTGAATGTCAGACAATGCAGGGTGTCTGGACATGATTTTGCAAGTAATGTGGAGCCACAGAGGTTTTACCTGGGTAATGATATGGGCAAAGTGCTGTTTCAAGAAGATTAATCATGAAGTGCTATGAGGGAGCATCCAGAGGGGCAGGGATGTAGTTTGAAACATCAGGGGAATGGGAAAGACAGGGATAAATTTAAAAGACACTAAAAACTGGAATGTGTGGATTTATGCCTAAACGGATAACAGTGGAACGGGGCAAAGGTGGCAGGAACAAGGAAGATACTAGCATTTGGAGTGTATGTGGACTGGAAGAACAAGGGGCTTGCTGACACAGAGAGGGCATTTAAGAAAGGGAGCCTTGTAAGTTAAAGCACAAACCTCCTGAATTCAAGGTGATAGTGCAACCCTCAGTTGAACATGTCAAGAAGACAGAGATGTGAAACAGTAGTAAAACCCAGGAAATTATCCAGCATTGTATATTACTTATTAGATCAGTTAGCTTTCCACATTCTCTTATTTTAATGCTGACCTAAGTTCTGTACTGACAGAGCTAGGGTAAACCAGGTGGGAGCATTTTCTGAGGTAGGAGGATTGTAAGGTTTGGATTCAATTGGGAATGATGGCATATCCTAAGATTGCCAAAGGCCATTAGAATCATTCTAAAAGGAATCAAGGTCAACACTAGGTCTTGACCCACTTGCCATGGGTCAAGTCCCAAGGGTGATGAGAGAATGGGAACAAGAGAATAGTGGGAGATTTGGCCGGTGGAAGAGCAGAATGGAGTGAGATGCGGACTAGATCAAGTCAAGCAGTCTAAGTCCAAGGCTGTGGATGGCAGGTTGATGCTGGCGAATGCCTTTTCATGAAATGATAATACCCACAGTGACAACAGTAGATGATTAAAAATATAGCTGAGTAATGTGATAGGGATGGTGAACCTGTGTTGAAAGAATGAATACATGTTGATGATGGAAGATTGCAGCATGATTTGAGAATTAGGCTTAGGGACAGGAAATCTAGGTAGCTGTTTGCAGTTTAAATTAATGGATGCAACATTCCTGCTGGCAGTGAAAACATAAGAAAGAAGGATTTGACTAATACAAATCCCACAGCAATGTGGGGAGAAATAATAAGTGCTACCATTTACTGAGAGCTGACTGTGTGCCAGGTGTGATGATAGTGCTTCCTGTGTGTTGTTTCTCATGGTTGCAACAATCCTGAAAAGCAAGATGAAGACACCGAGGCTTAAAGCAATTAAATAACTTGATCTGTAAGTGACAGATCTAGGATGTAGTTCATGTTTTTCTGCTACTCCATGCTTAGTAAAACTTTCAACATTTGCTCAGTCTGTACACATAAAGTTCAAAGTTAATAAAGTATGGTCGAACTTGGACCCTTTGTCCTCATATATTTAAATATGTTTCTGCTTTTTCTATCAAAAGACAAACTTCTGGTTACTGCCCTATTCTTGATTCTTCACTACCAAACTTTATAGTGTTGTACCTTTTCTGCCTCTTTTCGGTCATTTTCTACTGGCCTGAGGTATTCCCCCCTCACCCCCCGCTCCGTGCTTCCACACAGCTCTCCGGAAGACCACCGATGACTGCCAAGCCTATAATCAAAAGCACTTCCACCATCCTTGACCTCTGAGTGACATTCAGAACTGTTGACAGCTCCTTTCCATGAAAAGCACTTTTTTTTGGCTTCGGGAACATTACAAGCTCTTGGTTTTCCTCTTACATACTTGGTTGCTTCTTTGCTGGCTCATCTTTCTTTATCTGCCTTTGAAGGTCAAAGTTTCCCAAGTTTCAGTCCTAGATCATCTTCCTACATCATTTTCTACTCTGCCCCGAAGCAATTGGGCCCATGATTTCTCTTACTATGTGACAATGACTCCCAAATTTATATATTTAGTTCAGACCCCTGTTTAAACTCCAGATCCATAAATCCAACAGCTTATTACTGATCTCACAGATCCCTGAAGGTCAACATGATGGAAACGGAAACCATTTTCTTCTGCCTTACTCCTTCTACCTCCCCAAACCTTCCTGTTCCTTGTCACAGGAAATGGCACAACTGTCCTCCAGTTGCCAAGGCTTGAAACCTTTTCATGTACTGCTTTCCATGTCAAGTCAATCAGCAAGTTTCTTGATTTCTTTTCAAATATCTTTCAAATCAATAGATTATATGTTCTTTGGGGAATGAGACCAAATCTCTTTTGCTCATAGCAGTAAACTCAGTATATCGCATGGTGCTTGGCAGAAAGTAGATGCTCAATAAATATTTGTAAACTAAAAATAAATAAATAAATGATGCAACCTATTTACTTCTCACCATTTCCACTACGACCACTCCAGTATGAGCTACCGTTATTTCTCACCAGTGCTACCTATCTCAAAGGGTTGCGGGGAGGATTAAATGTGTGTTAATGTATATAAATCACTTGAGCAGTGTCTAACACAATGTAAACCCTCAATAAATGCTTTCTTCATCATCAGTAGAAGTAGCAGTAGTAGTATGAATACTGATAAGGGATATAGATAAATGTATTGTCACAGATTCTGGGTCATAAATGCATCTGTTTGATTTTATGACAGAGGTGTCTCCATGCAAATCAGATACTACATGAATGTATTCAAAAGTTAAAGGACTATGTAGAGAATTTGAAACTCTTGTACTTCTGGTAGGAAAGTAAAATGGTATATCTGCTTTGGAAAACAGCTTGGCAGTTCCTCAAAAGATTAAACATAGAGGTACCATAATATCCAGGAATTCTACTACTAGGTATATGTTCAAGAGAAATGACAACATATGGTCATGAAAACTTTGCACACAAATACTCATAGCAGCATTATACATAATAGCCAAAAAGTGGAAACAACCCAAATGTTCATCAACTAATGAATGGATAAACAATGTGGTATATCCATACAATGGAATCTTATTTGACAATAGAAAGGAATAAAGTACTGAAACATGCAACATGAATAAATCTTGAAAACATTATGCTAAGTGAAAGAAGTTGAACACAAAATCCTATATTGTATGATTCCATCTACATGAAATGTCCAGGATAAGCAAATATACAGAGATAGAAAGTAGATTAGTGATTACCAGGCCATGGGGGGTTGGACAGAAATTGGTAGAAATTCACTGCTAATGGGTATGGGATTTTGGGTGGGGGGTAGGGGAAAGTGGTGAAAATGTTTTAAAATTAATTGTGGTGATGGTTAAACAACTTTTTGAATATAATAAAAACCGGTGAATGGTACACTTTTAATTGTGAATTATATGGTAGGTAAAATATATCTCACAAAAAGAAAGTTACAGGACTAAAGGAAGAATCTGAGGAAATTGCTTTCCTGGAATACCATTTATATTAGGGCTAATGTTTTAACACTTCACATGTTGGCCATCCCCTGTGTGATTGCTGGATTACAGAAAAGAACAGAAATCCTTCTGACTTTATTAAAAGTAAATCACCATTTGAAATCTTCTCTAGACAAAATTCTTGCTCAGCAAAAAATTCTCTACAGGATAACTAGATTTCACAAATTTCTTGGATAGTGTTTCTACCCAATTTTGGGAACACAAAGTGATGTATTTAAGAATTTAGTCATCTGTTGATGGTTTCTGTTAGCCCACAATCTACCTCCTTCTATCTCTTCCATTAAGTAAGAACAGTCCCATAATGCTGAACTAGAATCAGGCATCCTCTTTGGTGTTACAGAATGAAATTCAATCCTCCATTCCCTGTGACTACATTCATTCATTTACAATTCAACACATAGTCTGAGAGTGTGCCATGTGCCAGGCCCCATTTGAGGCCCTGGGATATAGTAGGAAATTAGACAAAATTCCTGTCCTTATGGAATTTACATTCTATAACAATAAACAAAGACACAAATATAAAATAGAATTTAATTGAATGACAAATGTTATGAAGAAAGGGAAAGAAAATAAAGTAAACTAAGGTGATATTTTAGACAGAGTGGTCAAGATGGGTTCATCTGAAGAGCTGAAAACACTTTTAACTTTTAATTGAAGTGAACATGCATGCAGAAATGGAAAGATGTTATAAATATACAGTTTGATTAATTTTCACAAAGTTAGCACAACCGTGTAACTAGCAAGCACCCAGATACAAAATTAGAGAATGACCAGCAACCTAAACACCCATTGTGCCCCCTTCCAGTCACTGCCCTTCAGAAAGGTAACTATAACCTTTATCATGAGAAGATAATATTTTAACTTAATACCATCTATTACCTTGCCTTCAATGTATCTGTATCTTCTACTAGGTTGTAAATCCCTTGAGTGCAAAAAGTGTGTCCTGTTCATGTTAATTCAGTAAGCATTAACCAAAGACCTATTAAGTGCTAGGTACCAAATACCACAAGGAGTAAAACATTATTCCTGAACTCAAGAAACTCACAAGACACACACACACACACATGCACACACATATGTAAAATGCAATCTAATGTTCAAAGCAAATGTGTATAAGTAGACTGCCAAAAGAGAGATGGCCAGGTCTACTGGCAGGGAAATATAAAGAAAGGCTTCAGAGAAAAGGTGATGACTGAACTGGGATTTCAAAGATGCCCATACTTCATATTAGCTAACACAGTACTCTCTGCACAAAAGAGTTAGTTAATATGTATTTGGGAAATTGAACTTTCAACCTTAGCCTCACAAAATGCAACAGGAAGGTTAGTAGAGAGGGTGGTAGAGATGCAATGACGGACGACTCCTGACCCCTGCCTCGCCATTCCCTTGCAGGCCCCGAGGTCCGATAGTGCCCCATGGATTTAGGGTGACCAGGGAACAAAAGACCCTCCTTGCCAAAACTAAGCAAACATGTATTTCCTGGGACTTCTAGCCCCAATGATAAATCAGTCTGTGGGAGTCTGAAATTATTTTATGAATCCCAAAAAGAGAAAGATTATGTTTGTGAACTAATCCATTCCTGTGGGTATGAGACACTTTCAATTGGACTATGTCAGTGAGGTGTGACTCTGCACCTTCTTGCTGGGTCTGATAAAAATGGAGACATAGGAAAAGGGAGCCACCATATTTGATCTTGCAATGTGAAAGAAAGGACTCCAGTTTCACCCACAGCTGAGCTGCAAGGAGAGAAGCCCTGGGGAGGCTCAAAGAGCTGAGGCCCAGGGAGAGATGAGCCATATGCCTGATAGCTTGCAGCTGAACTTGGGAGGGGGGGCGGCGGGGAGGCAGAAGCAGCTGAGACCTATAGAGGAGGCCCAGTATGAGACAAGTCCAATTCTTGGTTGCCCTCCGCTGAGTTCTGGGAGACAGTAGATTCTGGAAAGGAAGGCAGAGACCTCGGCAGAGATCAGCAGCCATCTTGCTTTACCACGTGGCAGTTGACTTTGGTGAGAAAGCATCTCAGCTGATGCCTTGTCTGGACATTTCACGGCCTCAGAACCATAAGCTTTTACCCCAAATAAATCCCCATTATAAAAGTCAACACATTTCTGATACTTTGCATTGGCATCCCTTTGGCAAACTAGAACACAGTCAAGAATTATCCTTTCATTTGTGTGTTGGAGCATTTACTTCTAGATATTTAAATTTAAATTTTATCCCCATGTCCTTTCACTATAAGACAGGCCTAACCAAAAGATGAGTGTATGTGACCTGGGGAGAAAGGAGCCTTCAGATGTTCTTTTTAAAATTATTTTTCAATCAATTTTTAAAAATTAATTATATTAGAAATAAGTCTTTCAAACTCAGTTGTCTTCTCAGTGGTTAGTATTGTTTTGTTTGACTTGCATCCTTCAGTTCACATATAAGGACTGTTAAAAATACATAGTTTTGTACTGTGAGAGTAGGTACTTTACATAATTGGTACGCATAGTATGTGTTCTGCAACTTGCTTTTTGCATGCTTTGTTTTGGAGAACTTATAGATCCACATCACCCACTTTACCTTCTATTTACTCTTCCATTTTATGGAATTGCTCATCACTACAAGCAATGCTGCAGCAGGCAGTCTTTCCCATAGCTCTTTGCACACAGAGGCTGGTTACCCTCTAGGGTAATAACAAGAAGAAGAATTGCTGAGTCAAAGCACATAACATTTTAACTTTTGTTAGTGCTGTATTAGTTTTCTACTGCCACTGCAACAAACTACCACAAACTTAGTGGTTTAAAACAATGCAAAGTTATTATCTCAGAGTTAGAAGGCTGGCATGAGTCTCACTGGGCTAAAATCAAGGTGTCGGCAGGGCTGTGTTCATTTCTGGAGGCTCTGAGAGAGCAGCCCTTTCCTAGACTTTTCCAGCTTCTGGAGGCTGCCAGCATTCCTTGGCTCAGGGAATATTATGATATCTTCAATGCCAACAACGGCAGTCTTGAGTCCTTCTCACATCACTTTGATCTTGCTTACGTCCTTATATCTTCTTCTCTGACATGACTCTTCTGTCTCCCTCTTCCACCTTTAAGGACCCTTGAGATTACATTGATCCCACCTGGATAATCCAGGAGCCTCTCCCTATTTCAATAAGGTCAGTTGATTAGCAATCGTAATTCCTTCTGCAGCCTTAATTTGCTTTGCCATGTAACCTAACATAGCCACCAACCGTGGGGATTAGGATGGAGACATTTCTGGGGAGCCATTATTCTGCCACATTCAAATTGCCTTCCAAAATGTGTGCATTAATCACAATCCCCCACCCCCGAGTCACATATGAGAATGCCAATTTCCATACTCTCACCAACACTTGGTGTTATCATGCTTTTAAATTTTTGCCACTCTAATAGGTGAAAATGAACCACATCTGGCCCATAGTAGGGATTCAAAAATTTTTTTTGACTCAAATAAATGAACAAATGGTATTTTAACTTGCATTCCTCAATTATTAGCAAAGTTGGGCATCTTTTCACATGTTTATTGGCCACTTGGACTTCCTCTTCTGTGAATTACCTGGTCTTCACTTTGGTGCATTTTTCTTTCCAGACGTCATTTCTGTATTTCTGGCTCCACCAGTTTGTTTTCTACACAGTATGGGACAAGCTAAATAGAGTCTTTCCCTGTTTTCATCTTGCTTTCTTTTAACATTATTAGCACTGCCTCTTTAAAGACGCCAACCTGGGGCTCCTTTCCATTGTGAAAAAGCTCCTGATGTATGCAGTTCTGAAATTCAGTAACCTCATTTTCATTTATTTCACATCAGGCACCCTTCTCATCCACCGTACTTGGCTTAGACTGAAGATTCATTATGCAAAATGCCTAAAGATAAGGCTAGATCCACCTCACTCCCAGCTAGGGAAATGCAAATGAAATCACCCATGGCATGCAATTTTCTGCCTCCCAGATTGGCAAAAATGAAAATGCTGGGTAATATCCAGTGGAGGTGAAGGTGTGGGAAAAGGGGCACCGTTGGTGGCAGTATAAATTAGCTTTAGGAAGTCAATGTGACAGTATCTTTCAAAGTTTAAATTGCATATACAGTTTCGCTCAGTTAATTCCTCTTTAGGGAATTTACCCTAGAGAAATGCTCACATACATGAATAAAGATTATATATATGTGCATATATAAAGATTATAAATACATACATACACATATGTGCATATGCATGTGTATGTATCTGACACCTGTATCTAATCACAAGAAGTGGAGACAATATAAACTCCAGCAATGGGAGAAAAGTGAAATAAATTATGGTAATCTATAGAATGGAATATTATGCAATTGTTTAAGAGAATTAGGCATATCTATACATATTGGCATGGAAAGATCTCCAAGACATATATATTCTTAAGTGAAAAAACTAGTTCAGGACTGAGTTACATAGTGTAAAAGAATCCAACATCGCTATGTATTTATTTTTATGTTTGATCTCTGTGTGTGTACTGATGTGCATTTTAAGAAAAGGGTTATCTGTGGAATACATACCAATTAATGGCAGTTATTTCTTGAAAGGGAAGGAAATGGATTTGTCTTCAGTATATGGGTTGAAAAGAGATTTTCACTTTTCACTCTTCACACATCTGTTCTGCTTGGCTATTTTACAATCATGTATTACTTTAGTCATTAAAAAAAAGAGAGAGAGAGAAAGAAAGAAAAGACCAGAAGCTAGAGAATATCGATTTTTGTGGCAACCAGGCTAGCTTCTTATATTAATGACTCATAGAAACAGTAAATCAGATTAAAGAAGCAACCAAAGCTAAATTTCACTGTCTTCCCATTCTGGAGGGAGACAATTCTTTGTAAGTTAGCTCTCTCAGGAATGATCTTACAATGATTTTTAGCCCATGAACAAGTCCTAGAATTATAAAACAGATACGTTTTACCTGGATTGGTAAAAATGACTTCTTGCTGTAATAAGACAATAGCCTGAATTGTAATAGCGAGTGCCCGAAAATGTCTGAATTCTCTCTCTCTATATATATATTACTATAACCATTTTTTGTCAATAAAACAACTTGCATGAACGAACTTAATTTATGAAGCAAAGATTTCACCTGTATTTAGCTGCTTGAGGGTTTTGCCATGCACTTAGTCACAGCAAAACCCTTAACTCAAGACCATGGATTCTCCCTCATATTACCAGTTTTATCTTTGGCTCCATGTGCTGTGCCACTGGAGCGACAACTATTCTGCCCTTACTGCTCTCAAGTGCTCTTCTGATTTAACGGAATAAACTCAATGAGTTCTGCACCAGGGCTGTGCTGCGTTTTACATCTAACCAGCTTTCTATCACCACACCCAGAGCACAGCCCAAAGATCTGTGGCCTTTTGTAAGAGGTGGCTGATTCTTCGTTTTTTCTTGATCTGGTTTTGTTTGCTTGCCTGCTTTTGTTTTTCTCTCATATGCATTTGTGTCATGGGATTTGTTCCTAAAATTCCATCTTTTCTACAACAGTTCTCTCTTCTTTTTTTTTGCCATTTTTGAGAGGTTTTGGCTTGAAATATTTCCTCGTATTACTTTTAGGTATATCATGCATGGCCTCAGCAAAAATTAATATGATTCTATTTCAAAGAGAGAAAGAGAGTCCCAGACACAGAAGGAACAGGAGAGAGTGACGAAGAGGCATCTGAGTGGGCCTGATGGGTAAGCCTGTGAGAGGCAGGTGGGCAACATTGATGCTTTGTAGACCCGTGTCCAGGTAACCAGCAGGAAAGTGGTTAACTACCCCTTACTGTGAGGTGGAGTCCGGGGTGTGGGGTGGGAATGGGCAACGAGCCAGGAGGGCAGAGACTTGGATTCCTTCCAGGTCAGAGGAAGGAAGAAAATGGATTCTCATTTTCTTGAATTCCCAGGTCCAAGAGGCCAGTGGCCAGGCTCAAGGGGCAGGGTGAGTGGGCCCAGATGAATGAGACCCCCACTAAGCACCAAGTCCAATTCCAGACAGAAAGGGCAGACTTACCACGGCTCGCAGGTGGCCCGTCAGCGCCCCAAGGCCTCCAGGCTCTTCCCGGAGGCTCTTGCTTGTGGCAGCCCAGCTCTGTTTAGAAACTCTTCACCATGGTTCCCAACCAGGAACTGGGAGCTCTGTGCTTCCTCTGCAAACACGGCTGCTGCGGCAGCAGGCTGGGGTGAGGCACTCGGTCTCTGTGTGTGCAAGAGGCATAGCTTCCACTAGGAGTGTCCAGACAGGAGGGGAGAAATCAGACTTCTTAGGTGGGGTTTTTTTCCCCCTTTCCTTTCCTGCAGAGTGTGTTTGGGGCCAATACTTTGTTGCCTGCAGCACAATATAAAGGGAAAAGTCCAGAGCAGGTGCCAATAGACCTGGATTTTAGTATTGGCTTCATTCATTCATCAATTCATTCATTCAGCAAATATTGTTTGAGTTCCTACTGTGTACCAAGCACTAGTAAAGTGGGCATCAAGTAGAAAGTCATGACTGAATTTGCAACTCAGTAGGGGAGACAGACGTTAATCAAATAATTCCATAAGCAAATATATAATAACAAACAGTGATAGTGTGATGGAAGAAGGACCTCGGGGCTATAAGTATTGATTGGAGTGGGGCAGGGGTGGGGAGGTGCACAGTCTGAGAGACCACAAAGGCTTCCCTATAAGTAAGTGAGAATGAACACACTAGTGAGAATGAACTGTATGAAAGGGAAGGGGAGGGGAGCATTGGAGACAGAAGGAACAGCACATGCAAAGAGCCGGAGTTAGGAAGACCATGGGGCATTTAGGCAAGAAGGCCCAAGTGCCTAGAGCGTGAAAGGAAGAGAATTAACTTCCTCTGAGGTTGAGGGGTCAGACCAAATGAGGCCCTTTGGACCATATTGCAGATTTTGGTTTTTAATCTGAAAAGCAATTTGATGCATAGCAATGGCTCTTCCTGAGAGCCCTAGGGGAAGTCACTTCATCTCTCTCAACCTCTCCTTCCCTCATTCTTTCAACAATTTATTGAGCCATGATTTACTACAGTTCTCCTGAGTTGCTAGAATGGCTTTTCTATCATCTGGCTTGGAGGGTGGGTGTCCAGAGATAGAGGGACGTGAAAGAAGAGGTAGAAGGAGCAAGGACTTTGGGAATCAGACAGCCACGGGTTCAAACCCTAGTCTTGCCACTTGCTGATTGTGTGTGACCATGGACATGGCACACAACTTCTCTGGGTCTCTCCACCTTTGCTTACAACATGGGAAGAATAACAAACCACCCCATAAGAAATAAATGAGATGCTGAATGTGGCAGAGGTTAATCTTAATAGATGTTATTTCCTCTTAATTTTTATTAATAAATTACATTTGCACAATAAATGGTTTACAACACATTTTGTATGTGTCTTTTCTCATTTAATGTAAGAATCTGATGGGGCAGAATGAAAAGAGGCATAAAAACATCAATAAAGTGATGTTTTTGGAAACATAAAGGGACATTTTTTACTGCTACATTGGGGGAGGGGCTGCTACTGTTATCTAGTTGATAGGGCCAAGGATGCTGCTAAAAATCCTATAACGCATAGGACAGTTCACCACAACAGAGAGTTATCTAGCCCCAAACATCAATAGCGCCAAGATAGAAAATCTCTGATCTAGATGGAGGCTCCATCAGCCTGTGTCTCTAAGTAACCATGATGAGCAGATTCCCTTCTGCCGGCTACTTTAGACATGAGCTTGAGTGAAAGACCAACATTATAATGAGACACTGATAAATGTGAGGTATTTGTTACTCCAGCATTGCTCATCCATCCTGACTAATACAGTGGTAGATAAAAGTATAAGTCCCATTATATATTCAGGAATCTGAGGCTCAGAGATGCCAGGTAAGTTGCCCAAGGCTATATGGTTAGGCAGAGCTAGGACTTCTACTCAGATTGTCTGGGCTCCAAAGCCTATATATTAACCAGTCTATTAATGATTAACCAAATGCTAGGCATTAAGGATCTTCTAACAGACCCCAGGGAGAATGGCCCTAACCAAGAGTTGTTGAGCCCTTCCCAAGGAAAGAAGGTGTTCTCAAAATTGCTCCTCTTTTTCTGACAGCTGTTTGTTGAGGGAATTCCAAAGGATGTTGAGAAACAGGTTGAGCTCATAAAGCAAGATAATATCTCAAAATGTTAATCTTTTGCCTTGGTTACCCATACTTCCTTGAACACACATGAACTTTTCCCTGGTCCTATTTCTAGAACCTTGGAGTTATCCCCATTACCGCTGTACAATTAGGACTGTGCGGTTGTGTATGTAGTGCATGGACTCTGGCCTGTCTTGGATGTGTTATATTGGTTAAGATTCTTAACCTCTCCGTGTCACAGTTTCCTTCGTAAATTAGATGTAGTAGTAATAGTACTAGTCTCAGAGGGTTGTCAGTGGCTGGCACATAGTAAGCATGATATAAGCTAGGGATTCTGAACATTTTTAGTTCCATGGACCCCTTTGCCAGTCAGGTGAAAACCACAGACCCCTTACTAAGTCCACACTATACTGTGTTTTATTTAATAACTATATCACACCTGTACCAACACGTCCCCACACGAATAATGTTTTTTTGAATTCTGGGTCAAGATCATGGACCCTTGTTAAGAACTCCTGATAGAAGCATTTATTAAATAAATGAAGTTTTGATGAAGGAATGGAATGGGAAAAGACTTTTTGACTTCCAAAGTAGATAACTGAAGTCTACATTAGAAGCTGTTTTAAAAGCCCAAACTTGTTTTGTTTTTGTACTGAAGCTGGATTTCTGGAGAGAGAAGGCCTTTTGGAATCAAAAGGAGTAGCCTTGAGCACAGCATAGAGCAAAGATAGATTGAAAAGAAACAAAGGAAGGTCCAGAAATCACCCCCCACCTACCGCCTTCTGAAGAGAAATGCAGATCACCTGGGCTGGGATGGGGTGAGGCGTGCACATGGGATGTGGCTTAGGGGAGAATGGGGGATAGGGCTGAGACAGAACTGCACCTGAGGACGGGGTGCAAGGAGGACTGGGTGCAACGGCAGAAGGCTGTAGAGCACTGCTCATTAGCCAGTGTAGGAAGATGCCTGGGAGCCAAGAGCCCGTCTAGAGACCTCCACACCACTGCAGTGCATGCTGCACTTTGCCCAGCCTGGGAAGAGACCATGAACAGCTTCATGTGGACACTCGTCTTCACAATTGTCCAGGACAAACATCCTAAAACAAGACTCTGTGCCCTGGACACCCAGCTAGGCAGTAGTGGTAGAAGGGAAAAGTCCTTCACTTGCAGTACTGGTGCTAAAACAAAACCTCGTTTTTCCTCTAAAGTGACTCACTGCATAAAAGGGTACTAGCTTGGAAAAAACACTTGGCAATGTATTCTATTAGTTATTTTTAATTTCTGCTCTCTGGATCCCAAAGTTATAATTAGAGGTTTGATCATTACTTCTTCCTACAGAGCGCATTATTCCATACTGCATTCCACACTTCTTGAATTCAGGGAGCATATCATAGCCTTTTCTCTAATCCCCTACAACCCAGGTCTCGTAATAGAAGATACTCAGTGAATACTGCTGAATAAATGTCCTTGTTGAGGTTAGCTAGTCTTTCTTTCATTAATTAATTAAACAAATATTTGCTGAGTACCTTCTTTGTATCAGACACTGTGTCTGCTCTGGTAATAAAGGGATAAATAAGAATAACTTGAGCAACTCACAGAGTCTCAAATAAGAAGGTACAATCACCAGCTATAACCACAGTAAATGGGAACCTTCATCTATTGAGCTTTGAGAGTTTGGACATGTTCCTTTGGAGTAGGAACTGGGCTCCACTAGATGGCATACATAGCATAAATGGATACCATTTTTATCAGCATCGGGGCAATTTGGGAAGGAAGGGTGAATAGAGGAGAAGAAGGGGCTCCAGAGATGAACAAAGGCAGGTACAGCAGGCCTTCCCCATTATCCTCAATCTCCTAAACTCATGAAAGCTTGGTGTGTGTGTGTGTGTGTGTAAGAAAAGAAGGGTTCATGTCCAGATCTTCCTGGAACAAAACAGACAGCATGAAGATGAAGGAATCCAGAGGCCCAGAAAACTATGAGTTCCAGGAATTAGCACAAATATTAAGGTAAGACTTGGATTTTCCCAAAGCACTGAGATGATATGACAGCTTGAGAGAATATGACCTGGAACGTAAGGGCTGGAGAAGCCCTACCTGCCATCTGAGACAATTCAGTGCCATAAGTGTGTACTAAAGTGCTATGGGACACACTTGCAGTCATTCTGTTTGAGGGTGGGTGGGTGGGATGGTCAGAGAAAGCTATTCAAAGGAGAGACTGCTTGGGCCAGGTCTTAGAGAAAGAGGAAGAATTAGATGGTGGACATGGGGTGGGGGAGGCGGTTGGGGAGAGGTGTGAGCATTCCTGAAGGATAATGTGGGCAAAGTGAGAAGGTATGTTTGGGTGATGCTTACTAGTTACCCTGTGGTAGGTAGCTCAGGGGTGTGATAAGAGACAAAATGAAGAAGCTCATTTGGGGTCTAATAAAGAATTTTGACTGGACCTTAGAAATTTCCCAATAAGTACCTTAAATGTTGTCTCTTAAATCTGCATTTATGTTGTCCCTTAAAAGCAGAGAAAACAGAGCCAGGCTCTGTACCTGTGGATGTGGGAGCAGGCAATAAATACTTGCTTTGAGTTCACTCAGACATCCCCTTGTGTGGCTTGCCTTTACAAAATTCATTGTCGTGATCTTTTAAAAACCAATATAAGTGTAAAAGAAATGTGGTTTAGTCGTTTATCATCTCTTAGGGATATAGATAGAGCTATTCTCATGGTATCTGAAACCAGCAAGACAGAGGGACAGAAACCTCAAACTCCATTTATTTCCTAAGGCCTTCGGCATTCCTCAGTCTTTGCTGGGGCTTTGGGTAACTCAGGGCCCATCGCTCAAGCCTGGCCTTGATGCACTGCAGCCCCAGCCTGCTAGGTTCCCAGGTTCCAGGGTCATTTCAGCAGCTAGGTCACCCTCTGCCAAGGCTTCTGAGGTGGGGAAAAAACAACACCTCCAAAATTTGATCCAGAAATGATGTTCTTGATCCATGACACTAAAGGAAAGGAGGGCTCTGCCCCTGGATTTTACTTTGGTTGTTTTCTTTGGAGCAGGTCCTGAAGCTCATGCAAACTCAAAGCTGCACGTGATGCTCTTGGGGAATAGCTCGAGAGCAAAGTGGTATTTCAACTTTAAAAATCTCTCAGCTTCATGTCTCCCTAGTGGATTCCTGGGAAAATGTCCACTGCTTCAGTCACTACTCAGGCCCCAAATAATAATCATTGTACTAAAATGCAACCAACATTTATATTTCACTTCATACCTCCCTTAAGTATTCCTTCTGAGATTTCATTTTACTCCTCACCAAAATCCAGAGAAAGGAGTTGGTAGGACTGGATAGGAAAAGCAAATATTATTATTTCTAGGTAAGAAGAAGAAACTGAGGCACAGAAAAGTAAAATAATTTGCCAAGGTCTCGTGATTAAATTATGACGGTTCTGGGACCAGAAATTGGGACTTAAGAGTCAAACCACCTATCCAAGCTGCTAAAAGACAGCAAATCCACTGATTAATTTGGTGTGATCATCATGTTGCAATTAAATCAATCTGCAGGCCCTAGTGTTTGAGAACCAGGTGGGGGCCTGCAGCTCAACCATATTCTATATGGCCTTTGTTTTATAGGTGAGGGGACTTGGTCTAAAAATTACCTTTGAACACACATGATATAAATTGCATTTCAGCTTACACAGTGCTTTTACAAAATTAATCTAGCTTAATGTTATCCTCACAACACCTCTAAGACAGGGCAGAGCTGGTCTCACTGGCCACCATTTTACAAAGAGATTGGTGGAACAGAGTTTATTTGAGCACAAGTTTTGGACTCAGACCTAATTGGAATTCTGGCCTATGTGACACAGGAAAGGGGACAGGGCATCCACAAAATGGGCACAATATTAAATTCCTTGCAGAGTTGCTCTGAGGTTTAAATGTGATAATGTTTATAAAGTTCTTAGCTCAGTGTCAAGCACAGAACAAACACCTGGAGTAGGACAGATATCATTATCCAAGTCTAGAGCAAGCTTTCTCAAACCCAGCACTATTGACATTTGGGGCCAGCCCATTCTTTGTTGTAGGGGGGAGTTGTCTTGTGCACTGTAGGATGTTTAGAGCATCCTTGGCCGCTACCCAATAGATGCCAGGAATACCACCCCAGTTGTGACAACCAGAAACATCTCCAGACATTGCCAGATGTTCCTTGTGGGGCACAGGCACCCCAGCTGAAAGCCACTGGCCTATCGGCTTCTGACTTACTCCACTGGCATGTTCCTTTCTCACATATGTGCAAATATAAACATAGCAAACCCCAAAACTTAACCACAAACAAAAACTCTGAAAGAAAGGGAGGGAGAGAAGGAGGAAGGGAGGGAGGAAAGAAGGAAGGGAGGGAGGGAGGGAGAGAGGGAAGGAAGGAAAGATAAGGCGAGACAATTGAGTTGCAGGGAACGCTCAATAGCAATGGGTTGGTTGTTCCATGAAGCTGTATTTCCCCGCATGCGTGTGAGAGCAGGGTGCTGGCATAGCTGACAGGCCCCCGTGATCACCTCTCCATCTTTTTGCATAAGACTCTCCATATCCAGTCTTCTCTACTGCCAATGCTCTCAGCCCACACAGATTGTATTCCACACAGAACCACTCACTCCTCATTCCCTCCAAACACAACACTTTTTTATACTCCTTGAACACTGCTTCCCCTGCCTGGAATGGCATACTGTGCTCGAGACAAAGACCTATTCCTTCTTTAAAATGCTAGCAAGGTCATCTTCCTTGTGCTACCTTCTCATCCAGGCTCTTTTCCTCTCTACAACCATTTCACTGTGTACTCTTGCAACATTCATCATACTACAATAAAATGTCCTATTTCTGTATCTCGTCCCTCCCCCCACTAGACTATGAGGTCCTTGAGATCAAGGATTAACTCTTTTTCATGTTTTTTTTTTAAGATTTATTTTTTTTATTTATTTATCTTCCCCACCCCACCCCCTGCCACTTGTGCTTGCTGTGTCCATTTGCTGCGCGTCTCTCTAGGTTTGCCTGTCTCCCTTTGTTGCATCATCTTGCTGCACCAGCTCAGTGCTGCGCGGGCCGTCAGCTCTCCATGCAGCGTGGGAAGGCGAGCCTTCACCAGGATGCCCCAGGAACAGAACTCGTAGCCTCCCATATGGTAGATGGGAGCCTAATCCCCTGAGCCACATCTTCCTCCCCTCATATTTTTTTTTTAAGGAGGTACTGGGGATTGAACCCAGGACCTCGTATAGGCGAGACAGGTGCTCAACCAGTGAGCGACACCTGCTCCCCTCTTATTCATCTTTGATCCTCAGTACGAGACTCAGCATTGGGCTGGGGATAGTAGGTGTTTGCTAAGCTCCTCTTGAATGAGTGAGTTTCACAATGTAGCTTTCCTGTGACCCTTCTCTTTTGGGGGTGAGTAGGCTCCTTGACACCCTTTTGGGAAGATTTTCAATACCTTCTCCCTCCCTTCTGTTTCCTTCGCTGATCATCAGCTGCCACATAGGGAAGCAGCAGCATTTGCTGCCAGGAAGCAAGCCAGAATCCTAGAAGCTATGCCATGGGGTTCTAGGACAGGACACTTGTCTGCTATCTGTCTTGTATTTGCCACGCTAACCACCTGGACCTGTGACACTGTGTGGTCACTGGACCGGGGATGCAGGGAACCTGCTAATTCTCAGCACCTCCAACCAGCAGCCGGCTCCGCTTTGATACCTGCCAAGGACTGCAATTTTTTCTTTTGACAGTTTACCAAAGGGGAGGCACAGCAGAAACTGCACTGGATTATGCATCAGAAAACCTTGATTTGATCCTGTTCTACCACTAACTCTCAACTGTGACCTTCCTCAAGCTAGTTCCCCTCCCTGAGTCTCAGTGCTCTCATCTGTGAATTAAGGAGCTTGTTTTTCCTTTTTCTTTTGTCTCCCCTTCCCTCACTGTGGAACCTCTATTCTAGCATCCGACTCTACAAAGACAGGCAATAAACACAAATTGAGGGCCGAGAGGATGTGTGTTACTTTACAGAGAAGAGTCCTAAAAAGTCCTGTAAGGAGGTGACATTTACAGCCAAGGGAAACCTGACTCAGCATTTGAGAACCTCCAGCTGGACATTTACGGGCCAGCATTTCTGGGGTTCAAAATCCTATGTTTGCTTCCCCCACCCTGCCCCACTTAAAAGACTTTTTGGAGGAGCTGGCTTTTGAGCAGTGGTTTGCAATTTGGAAGTTAAAGACCCATCATTGTGAAAAGAAAATTAGAATAGAGAAGAAAATACCATGAAGCCATGAACTTCATAAAGGCAAATATATTTTTGAGAAATTTTCTCATATGAGTATGTGTGCATAAAATCCATATCTTCCATGGGTTGCAGTTGAGTTTAAACAATATCAGGTTGCTAGCCCTTTGATTCCATGAATGAGCCAGGAAGAAAGAGAGTCATCCTTGGAACTAGTAGGCATCCATCTGAGGAGCTCAATAGCCTGTGCCATGAACAGCTCTATTTTATACTGGAGGCACATCAGAGGATATTTACAATTACTGCTCACACCATGAACAGCTGATCTATTTCCTCTGCCAAGAAGATCTCCCCTTTCCACCCCCATCTCCCCACCCACTGTGTGTATCTGGTGAATGCCCACATATCCTTAGAGGTCCAGTTCAAATATTTTTCTCTGCAAATTTCCCAGTGGACCTGGGCAGAATGAGCTGCTGCTTCCTAAATGCACCCCACAGCTTTGTGCATTCCCCTTCCCAAGCAGTTCTTGTTTTATTTTAGGCAGCTTCCCCCTCTAGACTGAACTTCCTGGGACCATGAACTGTTTATTTCATTTCCGTATCATTGGCCTGTGGCACAGGGTTTGGAACATAGCAGACACTTGATTATGTTGGTGTAATTAAACTGACTTCTCTTTTCAACATACCCTGCATCTGCTGGGCAATTCAGGGAAAGAAATGACTTTCATCTCGTGAAGGACCAGCCCTGCAGTGGTACTGGACAGAACGCTGTCGCCCATCTCTTGGCGAGCCTCGGGATCATCACTGCTCTGAACACACCACTGAACGAGCCGCCCCTGATCACGCCGCCCTCCCTTCTGCTACCAAGCAGCTGTTCTCCCCGGGAAGGTGCCTGGTTGCGATTTCCTGCAGTGCCTTTGGCTCAGCCCTTTCCAGACTTCATAACTAGAGGCTGCTGCTGACCCAGTCCTGTGCCTTTGTTCCTGCTAGGCTCTACTCCTCCCCACTCTGCCGTGATTTCGGAGTGGGAAATTCTAGACAGGCTATGTACAGAGCACAGCAAGTTTCTTTTTCGTGCCTCTCATTACCTGAATTGCCTCCCTCTCTCCTTCAGTGCTGATTGGCTTTTCAAAGCTACTGCAACCAGCATCGTTGCTCATTTTGCAGACAGCCAGATACGCATCAACGTTGCAGCACTGTTAAAGGGCCCAAATTGTTCACTGCCAAACAGCAAATGCTCATTTACACATTTTGCTGTGTATCATTTGTTAAATATTTAATTTACAAACATATATTTTCCGAGAGCTTTGATTTACCCCCACCCAAATCCAATTCTCCCCTTAGGACTTTGTGCTCAGATTATTATAGTAATATTGTCATTAAATCAGTGATTCTCAAATTCTGCCTGCACGCCTGAATTATGTGAAGAGTGTGAAAACACAGATTCCCGGGACCCCATTTCCCGGGTTCCTGCGGATGGGCTCAGGAATCCATATTTTCCAGAAGCCCCACAGGTGATTCTAGTGCTCCTCCATGTTGGGGAGCCACTGCTGGGACACCATCAGGGAATGAGCCGCTTCGTCTTCATGAACATCCCCGATTAATAAAACCGACAAATTCAGGAATCTAAACATTGTAACCATTTATGTCACATCATTCAAAAATTTAATTTATTAAATATAAATGGAAGGTAGCAAACAAAATTGACCTGTATATTTGTGAGAAATGGTACCAGAATATTAATTACTATGCTATTGATAACACATTAACTAGTCTATCGATGTGCTTATATGTAATTCAGATACCATTTGCCTATTCACTAGATGACCCTAAACATCAAGCTTCTCACACCTTTTCAGTGTTATTCTTCTCAGTCTATTTTACAGAGAATTGATTTTAGAAGAAATAGGATCTCCAGATTGGCGAGGGGAGGGTGCAGTGGGTGGTGGCACCTGGGAAGGCAGTATGTGCTCTTCTTTTGTGCATAAGTGTGATGCTCCTTCACTAGAATATATGGAGTTTGATGTATTTTTTTCAAGAGGTGGAGGTGGATTTCCAGGAGAACTCATTGGTGATGAGCACAATCTGTGCCCATAAAGACATTTTTAAATAGCTATCCTGGGAATAGAGATGTGACTTTGCTTTCAAAACCATACTCTAATCAACAGAGCTAACTGCTAAACATTTGCAGTGCTTCTCAAACTTTAGTATGAATAAGGAGCTATTAGGCTGCTTGTTTAAAATGCAGATTTTACAGCCCCACCTCCACAGATTCTGACTCATCAGGTGCCAGGGTATGGCCCAGAAGCTGCATTTTTAACCAGCACTCCTGATATTCTGATTCTAGCGGCCCATTTACCAGTGCTTCTCAAACTATTTCTGAGGAAGGATCAGTTTTATGTTTTCATTTCCAGACGGCCACTAACCAATTTGTCGTCCTTCAATTCATGACTTACGCAATTCAACACAACACATGCATTTGACCGTACCTGAACTGGTCTGTGTTCAGTTCAACAAGAACTATCTACTGACCATACCTTGGATGTTGTGGCAATGTCAGCTTGCTATAAAAGTTTCTAAACACTTACTTGAGAGAACTGACATTGGTTCACGGACCACAGTTTGAGTAGCCCTGGCATACACTATGCTGTAAGAAATAATTCATTAAATTGTGACTGGCTAAGGGGTCCCCAACCCCAGTAATGTCAAGAGTCCTAATAACAATAGCTTGTGAGAGATGAATATCTAAGTGGTAGAAATGTATGCTGGTCAGGAGGCAAGTCTAGGGGTATGTGTCTATCTCTAGAAGAAGAGAATGGAAGGATTCATTTGTGACACCGATTGTTTCCTATATGGCCAAGGAGGAGTGGGAGGGAGGAATAATGAGAAGACAACAGTTCAGAGGCCTCGCTGAAGAGACCCAGATAGGATTCAAACCACTGCTGGAGCTGAGGGAGCCCCAAATGACAGGTTGACCACCCCTAAAATTTGGGAATTGGGACAGATTAGATCCTTTTCCTTAAGATGCTCAGGACTAAGGCTTCAGCCGAAAAGCAAGAGCTGGTGTGGGAAGGGAAATGTGAGGCTACTAAAGTCTTAATTTCCCTATTAGCTCCTCGGATCTCCTCTCTCACTAAGTGGTTACAAAATGCTGGGGTCAGCTGTAGCAATAGAATGCCAAGAGCTACAATACAGCAACGGTTAACCAATATGACTTAATTAACATGTCGTAAAAGCATCATCATGTGGCTCACTAGATATATGTCAGGTTAATTTTGACTACTGGATTAAACTGTCTCTTTATGTTGTGCTTTGCTCATGGAATACAACTGTCTGTCCACAACCTGAGGGAAAATATTGTCTCCAAGCACAACGGGCTTCCTAAGTGATGCTCATTGGTGAGCACTACAGATTTCTCCTACTTCCTTTCATCAAATATAATCATCACTAGGAAAGTGGAATGGCACAACCACCTAATCTCTGAAGCCAGAAACTAGAACCCAGTGTGAACTCCTTCCATGATTTCATTTTCCCTATCCGATTGATCTCCAAGTCCTATAGAATGACTTCCCACCCCTTCCCATGACACACCAGCCATGTAAGTTCTCAAATGGAGCAAAGTCTTTCCTCAGTCGTGCTAGGCCCTCTACCAGGAGCCTCCTTCCTATGGTCTGCTGGTGAATTTCTACTCATCCTTTCAGCTCCACTGTCATCTCCCATGTGCTTATTACACTGTTGCTGTGATAAATTTCCATGCTCTTCAGGAGACTGAAAGCCCTCCAGCAAATGGGGACCTTTGTAGCCCCAGAGTATAGCACCATGTAGTACACAGTAGGCACATAATTAGCATTTTCTGAACCCCAGAAGAAGCATCATGAAAGAACTATGAGCCAAGCTGGTGGAAAAATAAGGAGGGAAAGACAGGAGGCTTGGAATTCCAAATATTATCAGTTATTCCCAATCCAAAATCACCATTCATGTGAAAATTTCAATGTGTGCTAAATGAAACATTGGGGAAATAATAAGGCTGGCAAATTAAGCACTTAAGTAACTTGTGAGCTGATTCATCACTCCCTTCCCATGGTCTTTTAAGTGAAAGACTCAGTTGTGTCCTGTTTGACTAACAAGCCTCAGCATTTAAATACGGCTTTCTCCCCACTTAATCCACTGTTCATAAAGGCTCCTGGGGTAGAAAAGCAGTGCACAGAAAAATAGCATGTCACGTTTGAGTTGTGACAAGGTAAGACTAGCCATCCATTACTGTTCCTGTTCCAAACCTGCTGGGCAAATTGCAAAACGCAAAGAACAGCTTGGCAGGTGTAGACAGGCTGGAGAGAAGCAGCTCTCATTCCTCTTAACCTCAGGGGTATATAAGCTTGGCATTGTTTAATACAGATATAACTGGAAAAACACTCTGTCCTTCCCTTCCTCTATCCATCGCCCACTACACATTCAAACACTCATTTCTGACCTATAGGGATTTGCTCTGGGTAGCAAATAGAATAAATATATTTACTGCTGCTTTTCTGATTATAGCAATGGGGGTGAAGTTGATGGGGGTGCAATAAGATGTTAAAATATAAATTGCAATTTCTGGGGTTGGTGGGGTGCAATGAGGTATGAAAACATAAATTGTCAAAGATTCTGCTGGTTCTTTATGCAGTTAAAGGTTAAGTCCCAGAGTAAATAGCTTTTGACTCATTTATTAAATAAATATTTAGAGAGTTTTCACTATGAGCCAGGCACTATTCCAGGGTCTGGAGATACATCAGTTAGTAAAACAGAGTTCCTGCCCTTGTGGAGGTTCCGCTATAGAGGAGGACACAGACAATAAGCAAACCCATAAAGATATATGTCAGAAAGTAGTAAGTGCTATGGAGATTAATAGAGCCGGCTAATATAATGGGGATAGGGAGTGGTGAGTGTGTGTGAGGGAGTGTGTGTTTGTGTGAATGTATGTGTTAGTGTGTGTGCGTGCATGTGTGTGCATGTGGGTATGTGTGTGCAGAGGGACTGCTCTGTATGGTGACCTCTCTGAGGAGGTGAAATCTGTATACAGAGATTATATTAGTTTGCCGTGGCTGTTTTGGACATCATGAGTCCAAAGCAAGATGTCAGCAGGGCTGCACGCCCTCCTGAGGCTCTAGGAGAGAATGGCCCCTTTGCTTCTCCCAGCTTCTGGTGGCTGCGGGCATTCTTTGACATGTGGCTGTATCACTCCACTCTGTCTCCATAGTCCCACTGCCTCTTCCTCTACTGTGTGTGTGTCCCTCTGCCTCTCATAAGATACCTGTGATGGCACTTGGAGCCCACCTGGATAACCCATGATAAGCTTGTCCCCTCAAGACCCTTATCTGTATCACATCTTTTGCCACTCAAGGTAATTCTCACTCTTTTGCCATATATCGTGACGGTCACAGAGTCTAGGAATTAGGATGTGGACATATATTTTTGGAGGCCACCATTCAGCTGACTACAGAGACCCAAATAATGTGACGGAGAAAGACAAAATCTGCAAGAACAGTGTTTCAGACAGAGGCAGCAGCCAATACAAAGGCTGTGAGCGCAGAGCACGCCCAGCCTGCTAAAGGAAGGGCAGTGAGGCCAGTGCTGGCTGGACTGGAGGGAGTGAGGGTGAGGGAGTCAGAGGGGAGGTCCAGGCCTTCCGAGCTCTCCAGGACACCCTGTCGAAAGGAAAGACTTCAACAACCAGCTGGGGGGTTCCTCTGGTATTCCTCTGGTATTTGATATTCAATCAAAGAAGTTGAAAACAGTGGCAATGCTTTTAAATATCAATTTCTAATAGGGCTTAAAGGCCTATGTTTCCCAAATTAGAAGATTCTATATCTATACCCAGATTGGGCAAGAGCCCTACATTTAGCTGTATGTATTCTCTTGTTTGCATATTCCATAGATCTCTTTAAAGGGGTAGTTTTCATTGCTCTGGAATGCAGTGCACCATCATACATAGATTTTAGGCTGTGAATTTGGGGCTTGGCTACCATTTTTTTTAGTAAGTTGGTATTATAACATTTATTAAAATAATGCTATGGGTTAATAGAAACAGTAAAGAACCAAATAATTAAAATGCAAGCTATGTAAAATTCCAACTAAAACCCAAGCATGTCTAATGTATTCAATTCATTAGCTAACTAAAAGCCCAAGAAAGACAAGACACCCAATATCATAAAGTACTGCAAAACAGTTGGCAATTTTCAGTTATCAAAATTGTGGATTTTGCATTTTGTATTGGATACCATTTAATACCCAATTTTAGTGTTTACAGTTGCCCCAAATTTAGTTTTGAACTAGGCAGTCTAATGATAATAATAATAATAATAACAATAGCTAGAACCACTGGTACTTATATCATTCTGAATACTTTATATTCACGGTCTCATTCAGTCCTCATGATAATCACGCAATGAACTCATTTAATAAAAGAGAAAACTGAGATTCAGCATTTAAATACAGTCACTTCTGCTAGAATGTGACATATGCATCCCTAAAAATTACCATTATGCAAAATAATGCAATAAAAACCATGAAGCTTATGGAGAAAATGAGGTTGG
Source organism: Cabassous unicinctus (assembly GCA_029593785.1). Classification (NCBI taxonomy): domain Eukaryota; kingdom Metazoa; phylum Chordata; class Mammalia; order Cingulata; family Chlamyphoridae; genus Cabassous; species Cabassous unicinctus. The sequence continues at coordinate 72,653 of JAQZBX010001297.1, forward strand.
GCACAACACAAACATTTCATGAGTGACACATTAAAATAAAAGTAGGGGGGAGCGGGTATAGCTCAGTGGTTTGAGCGCCAGCTTCCCATGTACAAGGTCCTGGGTTCAATCCCTGGTACCTCCTAAGAAAATAAAAAATAAAAATAAGTAAAAAATAAAGGTAGGAAACTAACAAAAGCAGTGGTATAGTCTTCCATATGTTTAACAGTTAATAGATAAATGCTACAATAAACATGACTTAACCTTGAAAAAGACTTGAAGTTTGTGGAAATGGTGTTAGACAGTTTGCAGCTTGTGAAATGTGAAATGGTGGAAAGAGGACTATTTGAAATCAGAAGGAAATTGTAGCACTTCTTGAACGGGTGTTCCTCTTAACACATGCAGCAGACCGAGGTAGTGCTAGTTGCTTAAGTGTGTGAGTACATTCATGTATTCCTATGAGACAATTTTGATGCCTGGGTGCAGTTTTCTATGTTCACCTAGTATTTCTTTGTGGAAGAAATCACACATAAGCAAATGTGAAATTCATATTATGCTCATATTGTTCCCTTATACACCAATGTGTTGGAACAAATTTGCATTTTTGAAATGCATGTTATAGCAGAACTGATTTGAACTTGCCCTAGGTCACATAGCTATAGTTGAGAAGCTGGCTTTTAAGCCTAAGTAGACTGACTCCACAGCCCAAGTTCTTAGCTGCTAAACTGTTGAGCTGTTTGTGCTGGTAGCAAATAAAGAAAAATAAGTGATCCAAGAGCATCCCATCGTGACAGGATTGGTGTGTCGTGCTACCCGTGGTATGCAGAATCTGAGGCTGGCTCCCCTGATTTCCTGCCATGACCCCTGGGGCTGTGAATATGATAAGATGTCGGGCCTATGATTATGTTACTTACATGGCAAAAGGGATTTTGCAAATGCACTTACTAATCAGTTATTAATCAGCTGATTTTGAGTTAATCAAAGGGGAAATTATCCAGGGGCCCTAATCTAATCACATGGGTACTTTATAAGCAGGGATTCTTCTCTGGTTAGTGGTGGAGAAATTCAGAGCATGAGAAGATTTTCTGCACTGTTGCTGGCTTTGAAGATGGAGAGAACCTTGGAAGCTTCCACGGTCTTCTTCAAAGCCATCATCTTGGTGTTGCAAACAGAAAATCCAGTTGAACCTGCCCAGACTTTTGACCTACAGAACTGAAAGCTAAAAAAAATGGGTGTTGTTTTAAGTTGTTAAATTTGTGATAATTTGTTAATGCAGCATAGGAAACGTGCCCACCCCCTTACTCCCTGTATCTGCACTGTAACACGGACAAGGGGACCTCTGTGTAATACCTCTGGACAGGTGGGGCTTTACACAGAGCAGACGCTTTACAATTTGCCTCAACCCTTAAGAAGACTAAAGAAAACAGGCTGTGGGCACCTGTACAGAAAAGAGGCATTATTTTTCTTTTACAAACATGCGTTTTATGGTAGTGTTTTCTTTAGTCTTTTCTTCTTTTATATATCTTGCTGCAAGCTTTCATGGTAAGCACTCTTTGGAAATGTCATCAAGCAAGTTTGGTTGTCATAAATGACTTATTTTAACTTTAGTAGTTTTTTTTGTTTTTTTTTTAATTAACCACATTATCTTCTGGGTGTGTTGGATTTGGCCAATCCTGAACATCTCCCTCTTTGGTTGAAATAATTTAAATCTGGATGTCGTCAACATGAAAAACATGAGCCCACACTCAATTTGCTTTATTAAAGAAGTCAATGCTTTAACCACAACATTCACTTCCTTGAGGGAACAACAGCTTTTGATAAGTGGGAATAGTTCTTCAACAATGGACCTGCTGCTGCTGATTTGTTAAAACAGGTTCAACAGTCTGTTTCAAGTCCTATGTCATATGTTGCAGTGAAAGGAATATTGAGTTTTCTGGGTAATTTGTGTTGCATCAGTGAGAAGTGAACTGTGTGTGTGTGTGTGTATGTGTGTGTTTCATTTATTTGGAAGGGAAAAGGAGGTATTTGAAAATAAAACTTAATTGAAAGTAATCCTTTCTACTTAAAATATATGTTGCAATATCAATCGCCCGATTTTGCTCAATGATTTTGCTGTATTGTACTTACTGTTTCATTTTTTGTTTTGATTTTGGTTAACACATTGTTATCCTGTGCCTGTCAATTTTGTTGAACCATTTGCCAACTTCATTGCTGGGTTGGTACAGAACTTTAATTAGAGCTTCATTTTGGCTGTTACCATGAGTATTTTCCTTATATCAACAGTTTTTGAGGAGTTACTACAGCCTGAGCTCTGAAGTAGCTGGCGGGGAGACAGGAATGAATAATATACATTCCTTGCCCAGAAGATGCTCATTGTTTATCACAATGGTGTCCCAACAATGGAGACCTAGAATTCCTCATGCTGTTTGCAAACACCACGAAATATTGGTAAAGTACATTAAAATTAGCGCAAACACTATAACATTTTATTATAAACCTGATATGATTTCATATGTCTTGTGTAGACAAGTGTTTGTTGATACCAAAGATTTAAGGGGGGAAAAGCATGAGAAGAGAAAAGTCTAAACACAGGGAAACTTCTACATCTTAATTTTTTCTGTCGATTGGAAAAAAGCCACTGCTATTTTAGTTTATTGTGTTTTTGAGCTGCCACTCTATTAGAAGAAGTCAATGTATAAACAAACTGAATTTGGTGTGTTAGAAGTCCTGACAAACATTACCTTTCAAGAGAAGCACTGCTCTTTGCGTGATTTTCTCATCCTCCAAAACTTTCAGTTCCTCTCTATTGCAGAGAGCTTGGAAACTAAATGACTTAACTTCATCCAGGTATTCAGCCCTCCACATGTTGACCCAGAGTCTAGCCTCCCATTTCGATCCTCACATTCTCTGCTCCAATCACTCTCAACTGCCTCCTATATTCCACTTCCACCCCCAAAATGCCCAGCATTCTCCTCCTCTGTGCCTTTTCCCATGATGGTCCTTCCACTTAAAACTCCCTGATAGTCCTATCTTACCAAGAAGCAAGTGCAACTCAAACCCATGACTCTTTCCCAGATATTCTTAGCTTTTCAACAGAAGGAATCCTTTCATTGCTGATCTTCTATTTCATACTGTTTACACTTAGCAAAGTCTCTCTTGCAGTAGGGTTTAGTAGCTGCCATTTACAAGCCAATATATGTCAAGTGCAACTCTATTTTCATGCACATATTTGGATGAGGAAACAGACTCAGGGAGGTACTGCTGAAAGGTTATGTGGATGGTAAATGGCAAAGCCACTATTGGAATACAAATCTCTGCTTCCAAAGACAATGCTACTTCCATTATACCCTAATGCCTCCTTTCCATCTCCATGGGAATAGAGGCAGAAATGTGCTTTCATTCCATCATTGTGCCTTATACCTGTACTCAAAATGCATCTATTGAATTGAATTGCATTTACATCAGGAAAAAAAACTATACTACTTCCCACGCTCTTACTTGCAAAGTTTAAAATGATTGATACTATTCAGTATTGGGGAGTGGGTGGAAGCAAAAAAAAAAATTACTCTCTAATTCATTATTAATTGGAGTGTAAATTAAAGTAGCACTCCAGATAATATCCCCCTGACAGAATTCTTGTGAAGATCAAGAGTAATTATGCTAACTTCCCTGTAAAGTATTTGACATGTTGCTGGAGCTCAATAAATAATAGCTATTATTATTGCCTTTTTAATCAACAGCAGTCAGGAACAGTGTGAACCAGGCACTGGGCATGGAGCTAGAACAGCCAGCCATGACCCGCAGGTCTATGACACTCTGTGAAGCCTCTCTAGGCCCACGTGCACATTTCCCAGATAGAGAAAGGAAGGACATTTGTGGGCTGGCCAAGCACGCTGCCAGGATAGGAGCATCACCAAGAGCTTAGAAGCCCAAGGAGAAGAAGCTAGGTGAATCCCGCTGGCCTAATGAGGACCTGAACAGGGAAAGCCTAAAATTGAACTTCCAAATGGGGGGAGCAGTAGGGAGACATTGGAAATGGGAATTTGGAAAGTGTAACTCTTTTCCCAGGGGAGGCCAATCTACTTTCAGAAATAATAATTTAGTTTTAAACACCCACTTCCTCTCCACATAGCTTCAGCTTACCTAATGCCTTTATGGCTCATGATTATGCTTTCTGCTGCCTCGTGGGGTCTTCACCTTGCCCGTGTTTTGTGTCTTCTAAAGACTAACACCTCTCTCTTTATACTTCAGATTCAAACTCCCCAAGAAGCCAATCTGTTCACTCATAGCCCTATTAGGCGAAGCTATTTCTCTCGGGTGCCTCACAAGTTGCTTGCAACCCTGAGTCAGATATTTTCTCCTGGTAAACGTAGCTGTCACAGGAATGACGTCGTCATGTGGCATAGCCTGTGCTAACCTGAGCAGAAGGACCTACCTTGGCCTGCTCCCTCCACAGAGAGCTAGGAGTGGGAACCACAGTGTTGCTGCCTCATAAAAGCCCTCTGAGCAGCCACAGATGGTTGTCCCACAAAAGAGAAGCAAGTTGTCGGCTAGTCAGCCCGAACCCAATTGTATTAATTTCCTAGGGCTGCTGAGTAAACTGTCATAAACTAGGTGGCTTAAAACAACAGGAATTTATTCTCTCATAGTTCTGGAGGCCAGAAGTCCAAAATCAAGCTGTCAGCAGGGCCATGCTCCCTCCAAAAGCTCTGTGGGAGAAGCCTTCTTGCCTCTTCCAGCTTCTGGTGGCCTCAAGTGGTCCTTGGCTGGTGGCTACCTCACTCCAATCTCTGCCTCTGTCTCCATGTGGCCGTCTCTGTGTGTCTCCTAAGGATGCTTGTCATTGGGTTTAGTACCCACCTGCAGGATATCATCCTGAGACCCTTAGCTTAATGACATTGGCAAAGACCCTTTATCCAAATAAGTTTCACAGGCTTCAGGGATTACGATGTGGACATATCTTTTGGTGGGCCACCATTCAACCCACTACATCAACGAAGGCTAAGACATTACTAGGAAATATTTAACACTAGTCTAACCCCTAAAGAGCCTGGCACATGGTTAACTTCAACAAATATCTGTTGAGTGAATGAAATCGACACCTTTATTTTATCAATTGGGAAAGAGACCTGGAGAAGTGATCTAGACAACATCAGGCATCTAGGTCATGTCAGAGCTTGAACTGAGCCCTTATCTTCTGTCCCCCAGCCTGAGGCTCCTTGGCCCATGGGAAGCTATCACTGATCATCCCCACACTGTAAGCGAGGACAGCTGAGGTTCAGAAGGGCTTTTCATAAGTCGTTCAATTAGTCTGTATCAGAACTGTTCTCTGGACATCCAGGACAGCACTATTTACACTCCATCCTATGTCTTTGAAGGCTCCCTGTCACCAGGCCCAGAAAAGGAGACTCAGAAAGTGAAATGAAGACCCAGAAAATAAAAGAAGGAGATAAAGGATGGCATGAGGTATATTTCATCAGTGATAAGGAAGGTTAGTGACAATTAGGATCAAACTTTATTTCTCCTCCTTTTCCTATGACTTCCCCAAATACACAGTTAACACATCAGGAAGGGTCAGGTTCTTGCCCAATGGGGAGCATAGCTTGAGATGCTCAGCTACACCCCAGCCCACAAAATGAGAAGCAGAGCCATCTTGGAACCACAAGCACCGCCGCCTTCCCCTAACACCTCTCAGAGTCGCCACAAAGCCAGGAGAGCAATGAGAGAGAAAAGCCAAATGTGTATTACAGGTAAAATAAGGTCTTTATTTATACACCACCTTTCTCAGTTTTGCTCTGAATGCCAAACTTACAAGAGAAAAAAGGAAGGAGGGATGGAAATCACACTCCCTCAATCTGTACTCTGTTGCCATGACAACATCGAGCTGGTGCACATTCTATTCATTGTCTCTGTTTCCATTTTCACCATTGATTGTGGTGATCATTTGCCTTCTGGCACCTCTCACTGGTGAAACCAAACCAAAATATGCCTCTGGGTGGTGTCTACAGAAAATTTGACTCCTTCTTGTACTTTTCTATAATTTATTAACTTTTCAATAATGAAACAATATTTCTTTAGTAATGAAATAGTAATAATAATAATAATAATAACAATAGTGACAAATGGCTCTTACATAGCACTCACTTTTTGGCAGGCACTATTCTAAACTCTTAATATATTAAGTCATTTAATCCTCATAATAACCCCATGAGGTGAGTGTTATTATTACTCCTTTTTACAGAGGATGAAACCACTGCATAGAGAAGGTAAGTAACTTTCCCCAAATCATACAGTTCCTAAGTAGATTCTTGAATTGGAACGCAGGCATTTGGCTCCAGAGTTGTTTGTGCTCATTTCTGTTTTGCTGTATTGCTTATGGGGGTAGGGTGGAGTAATGGGGATGGCATTGTTTATATCATTACACATCTAAGGAACCCCATCCACCTGCTAAAGCAAGCCAGTGCAGGACCTTGACTTGGCCAAACTGTTAGCCATCGGTGGGGTCAAACCACTGTGTGAAGCTGGGAGGCTTCCCAAGTTCACATTATTTAGATAAAGCAGAAAAAAGTCTGAAGGTCCCACAGCTTCAATTCAATATAGAGGGTGAGATACAGGACCCTTTCTTCCTGGGACCGAAAGTCCTTCACTGGGGTTTTCTGCAGCAGTCAGAGTGGCTCTCTCAGCATGCTAAATGGAAGGTGCTGGTGAGACCTACCAGGGACAAAGGGGAGAGCCAAGCACCAGGGATGCCTGTTCACATGGTTTCCTGAAAACACTTTGATCTCAGATAGACATTCAAATATGGTCATTGATCGAGTGGTTTACAGTGCCCCGATGTATCATTTCTCAAGTCCCAAATGAGAGACTGTGCCTAAATCTTCCTTCTCCTTCTTGTGTTTTGCCCAGGCCATTCCAGTGCAAGCCTTGAGGCCACATTCCAACGTGCTCTTCAAATGATATGAGCCACAGGATGGTACCAGAGAATGTCAAAGCTGGAAACAATTCAGAGATCACATCACTCTTCAATAAGTAACCAGGTAAACTGATTGGACCATGTCACATAGCCTCGGCTCTGCAGCCAAATTGAGACCTAAAACCCAATCACCCTTAAAAAGTATATACAGAATATATATATACAGTTTATCTTCATCATTTCTGGATTCTGTATTTGTGAATTACTCACTTAAATGTATTTGTAACTCCAAAGTCAATAATCATGGTGCTTTCCTGTACACTTGCAGACCTGTAGAGCTGTGAGTTGCCTGATTGTGCATATTCCCAGGTGAGGTTGAACAAGACGATGGTCTGCCTTCTTGTTTCAGTTCTCATACTGTAAACAGATGCCTTTTTTTTTAGTTAGTCCAGTAAAAAGAATTTATTGGGAAATGGAGAGAAGAACAGAGCTTGCTGAGAAATGGTAGAGAAGGACAGAAATATGCACCGAGATTTGGTGTGGGCTCCTCTAGGCAGAGAGAATGAGCTTTGGCTTGTGTGGTCACTTTTTAAATTATTATTCTTCCTCTTGCTAATGCTAAGGGAAGGGGCCCCAGCTGTTACTGGTTACCCCACCAATGGTGGGGGCCAATGGTGAGGCCTGTTTGGAATATCTGGGGCCAAGGGGTGGTCCTGGAAAGAGTTAACTGCAGGTTCCCTTTTAATAGCATATTCAGTGTCACTTTTTTTGCTATTTTTGTGCCTTTGTTGTTGATTTTGCTGTTTAAAATGGCCCCCAAGTGTAGTTCTGAAGTGCTGTCTGATGTTCCTAAGTGCAAGGATGCTATGATATGCATCACAGATCAAATATGTGTTTTAAAGTTTGTTCAGGCATGAATTATGGTGCTGTAGGCTATGCATTCAGTGTTAATAAATCAATAGTATATGTTAAAGAAAATATCTTTGAATAGAAACACCCATAAAACAAGATTATGTATTTATCAGTTGACAAAAATGTTGTGACCAGAGGCTCTCAGGAACCAAACCCTGTATTTTCCCTAGCAGTGGTTCCATATTCACTTACCCCATGTTCGTGGCGATTCTATAGAACATAACTGTTGCAATTAATGAGAGTCGGCTGTATTTACCGAGTCAGGCCCAATACAAGCACACCTCATGACAGTACTGGCATCGTTTCATTCAATCCTCTGGACACCTCCTACGAGACAGGCGAGAGTATTCCTCCCATTCTAAAGATGAGACTGCTAAGGTTAGAGAGGTTGCAACTCACCTAAAATCCCACAGCCACACAGTGAAGGAACGGCCAAGACTGTACTCTGCCTCTGATGTAACTTTCCCCAAAATAACTCTTCCCTTAGACTAATTTTCACTTGCTAGGTTTTCTTTTGTAATACAACTTGGCAATATGTTCGAAGAGCCTTAGAATGTTCACACCCTTTGCCTGGGAATTCTACACCCAAAGCATTGCTGTAAGGAAATATATGGACATGCACAAAGATTTATGCTATGATGTTATTCACACAGCACAATTTATAATCACATATTAAAAAATGCAATCAGCCTAAATTTCCAGCAATAAAAGAAGAGTTAAATAAATTATGGTCATCCAAACAGTGGAATATTATACAACTATCAAAATTTACATTTTTGGAAAAGCTGGGAAGATACAAGAGGATTATGGTATTTTTAATGGAAAGAAAATCAGGATATAAAACTATCCTATACATTAAAATCTTAATTTTGTTAAAATATTTCCAGAGAACAAAGAAAAAGGAAATATATTAAATAAGTCACCATGATTTTCTCTCAACTAGAAACAGAATAGGCATCACCATATATAAAGGGGGAAAGCAACTATGGACTAAAATAGACTTATTATTATTCTAGCAATGGAAGAACTTGTAAGATTGATATAAAGACAGTGGTCACCAGAGGTTCTGAGGGGAGGGAGAGGGAAGAACAGGTATAACATGGAACATTTCTGGGATACTGGAATTGTTCTGCAAGATAGTGCAATGATGGATACAAGCCATTACACGTTTTGTCAAAGCCTATAAAATTGTGCAGTGCAAAGTGTAAACCATAATGTGAACTATCAACCATGGTTAGTAGCAATGCTTCAATATGTGTTCATCAATTGAAACAAATGTCCACACTAGTGATGTTGTTAATGGGGGAAAGTTGGGGAGGAGGAGGGAGTGGGGTACATGGTTATCCCCTGTATTTTTTATGTAACAGATATGTAATCTAAAGCCTCTTTAAAAATAAAAATTAAAAATTAAAAAAAATTATATGATAAAAAACACTAGGAGATTTTAATAAAAGTCAAGATTTCCTGTTGCTCTTAAATTTCATACGTTCTGACACCACAGGGCCTGCATTCTACATGGTTATAATAGACTTTAAGTTAGAATCTGATGTTTGCTTCCATGGAGCCCAGGCTCTCTAAGTTGCCATTATTCCCAGTTGGCTTTTTGCCTCCTTTAAGGTATCTGTCTGAGGACATCTGAACTTAAGTCCACTTCCTTTTCTCTACTGGTATCAAATCAGTAAGGTTTCACCTAAGATTGTCAGTCACATGGTTGCAGGAAGACTTCTCTAGAAAAGGCAAGTGGAACTCATACATACCTCCATCTAAACCTCAAAGGTGACTTCCAGTAAGGTCCTTTCTAATTTGTAACACAGCCTGAGCTTGAATGTTGGGCTGGATTTTCCTTTAGCAACCCACTGCCCTGAGTTTCCATAGGTTTCTGTTCCCCGGCTGCCTATTTCTTCTTACTCCTGGACAGCTCCACTTTCATAGTCTGCTCAAAGTCAGGATATGGGCTTCTAAAAATATCTCAGCCATCACTGCACTGACATAATACTGCTGTTGTTCCCAAAGTAGATTTTCTGTTAAAAGAATGGCTTCAAGAGCCAGTTGGGTTTAAGTTAAAAAACTACATGTGAAATGACTTTTGAGTTTTTTTTTCTTTTCTTTCTCTCTCTCTGGACATAGAATTTCTTTGAAAAAAATCCTGGTTGATGCAGAATAGGAGGAGGAAGTGTGGGCAATGATTCTGCATGGACCTATAAAGCATATGTGCAAAGGCATCAGTTACATAATGTCTGACACACAGTAGGTGCTCAAAATACATTGGAGAGGAGATGGAGAGGTTGGAAGTTACCCACTATATATGCTTCAGTTTCTTCATTTTGTTTCAGTGACCTTTATTGAGCACCTACAAATACATAAGCCATTTTCCTAAGCATAGTTGAGTTTCATTCATTTATTCCTTTATCCGTTTTCTGAATGCCTACTTTGCTTTCCTGCAATTCCCATTTGTATGTGGGATCTCAGCTCTCTGATTATCATCTCAGAATTTGTCACTCACCCAAATATTCTTCAAGAACAAAATGCTGCTCATAACATTATTATCACAATGTCATTGATACTAAACCTGGCAGAAAATCTATTTCTGTTGAACATTGCATAATACAGAATCTCTGTGAGCATGCAGAAAAGCAAATTATCCAGTAGCATTTTCTATAAGCTGGAGTAACTCACATCTTCTCAAATTTACCTAAACCCCAGAGAGATCTCTGTGACAAATACAGCAGCAACCTGTCCTCTGTTGAGCCAAGTTCACTGAATGGGATCTCGCTAACATACAGAGAGTAACTCACTAATCAATAAGTCACTGTGTTGTTTCAACTGATCACGAGCAAGCCCACACACCTCCCAAGAGCATAATACTTGGCATGTAACTGGCACTCTAAGCTTTTGATGAATGAGTGAATAAATGAATGAACAAACTGGACACTGATTTTACAAGTAAAATGGAAGCCTGAAAATTACTGGGTTCCTGTTCTAACCACTAAGTTAATCTCATTTCCATCAGCAAATCTTTCTCTCTTGAAGAGTTAAATGCCTGGCTCTTTTGTTTTGCTTCTTTACAATAAATTCGGAATCTGACAAGGTTCAGTGGTTCACATTCTCTGTGGCAGGCAATTGTGAGAAAATGCAGCAAGCTTCCTCTACCCTCTGACAGCAGAGCCCATGGAGACTAAGAAATATCAAATCTTCCAGACCAAATTTGGAGAAGCAACAGGAAAAATATTTCTTTGGTGATATGAGAAGGGGAGAAAACCCAGGAATGTTGGAAAGGAATTCTATTTTTCAGGTGAGGATTCTGGAAAATGAAAATGAGAGCCATGCTGTTTCCTTTCTGGGGCCCAAATTTCTAGCCCAACACCAGGGTCCCAATTTTGTTCTATGTAGGTTACAGAACTACAGCTAAACGTCTTAATTTTGTTGTTATGCTTCATCTGGGACTCTTGGACATTATAAAGGTAACACATGTTCATTAAACAAGATTCACAAAAAGCAGAAATACATATTAAATGGAAGTCTCTTTCTCACCCCTCCCTTCTACTCTCCACCTTCCAGCCCCTGAGGAATAGCTCTAAAGTGGAGACGAGTGTGCAGGAAGGTTACTGTGAGGTGCCGTTGGTAACCAGCAATGGAGGGCTGGAGGAGGTAGAACCCAGAACCAGACAGAGCTGGAAGTTAAACTGTGATGTAGTTGCAATTAGGACCTCATCTGCTTCCAAGAGGGAGCTTGGCAGCTGAGTTGTCCTGGGCGTTTGGATGCCACCCCCTTCTACCATCATTCCCTTCCCATGGAAAGGGAAAGACAGCTCCCTTCAGCAGAGGGCAGGTCCTGGGAGGTACTCCACTGTGAGCCAATGGTTTGAGCAGCTGAGAAAATAAGTTCCTTGGTCTTCAAGGGGGAATTGGGCAGCATACTACAGAAATACCCTGTGTTATGTGTATCTCCAAAACACACATTCTTCCTATGTCTCTATGAACACAAAACATACACTTACACACACACTCACACACAAATGAGGGCAGTATAGCATGACAGTTAAGGGAATATACTCTGGAGCCAGACTGTCTGGCTTTGAATACCAAGTCTATTATCCTTCCCACCTTGGAAATGTACATAAATCCTCTCTGCCTCAGTGGGCATCGTTGATAAAAAGGGGAGGGTGGCAATGACAATAGTATCAATCATAGAAGTGTTGGGAGGACCAAATGGGTGAATTAATGTAAAATTATGAGAATGGAACCAACAGAGAGGTTTAGCAACTTGCTTGTGTCACTCAACAATCTATTGTGGAAAACCTTCTCTTTTATTACACATACACATACCGTTCTTTTTAACAGGTGAATAGCATTCCATAGCAGGGATGTGCCATAATTTCTTGAACAATTCCCTTACTCCTTAATGTTGGGCATTTAGATTGTCTCTGATTTTTCACAATTACAAATCATATAGTGGTGAATACCTTTGAAGGTATGCCTTTATGTGTCTGAAAGCATTTCTACAAGCTAGATTCATAAAAGTAGGATTGTTTGTCAAAGGGTGAGCACAGTTAATATTTGGACCAGGAACTCTTAGCTTGCCCTCCATAAAGACTGAATGGGTCTAACTTGCACTTCAGCACCAAGAGAGGAGTGTCCTTCTCCCCACCACACACCAACACTGGATATTAAAAATCCATCACAGTTTTGCCAGGCCGATAGATGAAAAATTGTATTTCATTGCTTTAATTTGCATTTCACTCAATCCCTGTGAGACAGAGTCTTCTCTCTTATGTTTATTAGCAACTTGTGTTTCTGCTTTTATGACTTGCCTAATTGTCATTTTCTTCTGGGTTACCTTTGCTGACATATTTTTGGAATTTATAGATTGTAAATTTGTATCTACTACCCTTTCATTTCTCTTTTAGATTTCTTAGGGTGC
>JAQZBX010001298.1:0-61034 GCA_029593785.1 Cabassous unicinctus
AAAAAAAAAAAAAATATATATATATATATATATAAAATAACATTTATGTAAGCAAATGCACATATATACATATGTATTTATAGATCATTTTACAAATATTGGGATGTATTGTGAAAAATTTGATTTTTACCCACAATAAAAAAAAAAATGATTTGGAAATACTCAAAAAAACAAACAAACGAACAAACAAAAACCAATAGCCAAAGCTGGAAGAATTTGTGCAACAAAATAAAGTTGTATTGGATTATAATCCAAATTAAATATATATATATAAATACATGAATCCATATTATACTGATTTAAATAAATGATTAAATATATAAATTGGGAAGAATATACAAATCTCCTGTTGAGAACTACAAATAATTTATGTAGATACTTTACCTCAAGGACTTCCCTCTCCCTAAATGTGGGCTACACATTGTGACTTCTTTCCAAAGAATATATATAGGGGAGGGGAAAAGAGTAACTTTACAAATAACACCTCAACTAGGTCATCAAGGGGAACATCAACAGTGATAGTTATGCTGATAGTATGGACCTTTGATGTGATGTGATGAAAATGACACTTTACCTCTGTGGCCATCCTTCCCAGAACCCATAGCCCCAGTCTCATGCTGAGAAAAATGTCAAACAAATCCCAGTTGAGGGTCATTCTACAAAATGCTTGACCAGTAATCCTTGAAATGTGCAAAGTCATCAAAAACAAAGACAATCTGAGAAATGTTCATAACCAAGAGGGTAAGAAGACAGCATGACAAAATGTATTATGGTATCCTGGATGAAATCTTGGAACAGAAAAATGACATTCAGTAAAACTAAGGAAATCTGAATAAAGTGCAGAAGTTAGTTACCTTTTTAAAAAGTTTCAGCATTTTTGCATCTGTAGGCATGGTGTGGCAACATTGGGTATAAATTATAGCAGGGGGTCTTGTAATATTGAATAATAAAAGTAGCTAATACTATTTAGACCTTACTATAGGATAGGCAAGACAATCTTGTAAATACTTTGCATGTTTAAACTTATTTCATCTTTTTTACAACAACCTTTTGGTAGTTATTATTATTATTTTTCATATTAGAGATGAAGAAATGAAAGGTTAAGTTACTTGTTCAAGATTAAGCATTAATTCCCAGTAACCAAATCCTGTACTCTTAACTATTAGGCTTTACTGAATTTCACTTATAACTAGAGAATGTTTATTTGCGGGGGAAGTTGCAGGGAGCAGTTCCTATCTATCACCAAGTTTGGCTTCTGTCCAGATATGTGGGATATAAAACATAAGTCTCCTCTTATATACATTAAATGAAACTAGAAAGTTTATTCTTTTAAATTGTTGTATGTAAATTATTTCATACTGATTTCCCCCCTACTTTTACTCCTTTTATATGTCAGGAATACTACAATTTTCTACAAACTGCAAGAGTCCCATACCCACTAGTTTTTTGATGACTGGACAAATACTCTGCTTAGGTAGAATGGTTATTATTTAACATCTCTCTTGCATTACAACGTTTACAGGTTTTGGATATTTTTTAACTCATCATTTTTCATAACAGCATTTGGATTTTTTGCCTTTGTAATCCTCAAAAAGCAGAAATAGTACCAGAGGTTTGGGAATATTTAATCAAGGTTGTATGACAGTGTTATGTCTGAAGACCTCAAAATGTGTAATCCTGCTTTTTTTCCCCCATAGAAATTATATAAAGTTAGTTCCCAACATTTTCTTTGTTTTCTAGAGCCCAGCTGACAATGAATTTAATTTTATTATTTTTATAAAAATTATTTTTATTTACATAATTACAATCCAAGTAGAATTATGCTAATAGGCAGAGATGAATATCTGCCCAGAAAAAAACATGTTCTGTAAATTGAGATGAACTATTTGCCCTTGGCTTGAATCGTTACGGTGCCTCACAATCTAGTTTTTTGATTTTCACATAGTGAGGGTCAAGTAAGATTTATTTATTTTGGGACAAAGAAACAAATGCTAGAATATTCCTTTCTTTGTGAATTATGTGAACATTTTGAAATCTAACACACAGTAGAGCAGTCCACCATTTTATATCTGCAGCCCACGCCATCCTGAACAGGGATGTGCCATGCCACTGGCAGATACCTAAGCTGCCACAGTTCACCTTTTTATTCAGCTACTACTTCTGTGGTAGTGCCTCCCAATTTTATTCATGCCATGACACATGTAGAAAGTGATGCTATTTGGAGAACACAGTTGGTTTAACTTGTGGCTGGTGGTGATTGGCCTGAGGGCTCAAGCTGCCCCAGGCTCCTTCTGTCACCCCTGGCTGAAGGGATCAGCATCTTGGCATAGCTGTAAACTACTTGTGACGCATTATGTGCTCTCATACCCTGTTATGATATGCAGTGCTGTGTTTTCCCCAGGTGTACTTAGCTTGCACAAGAAATTGTGTTAAGACTTTTACAAAAAATATTTATGCTGAAATCTGGATTATATAGAAGACAAATAATATTACAATTTCTTAAACTGATTTGAAACTTGCTGTTGACAACTTGTGTTGGATAATACCATTATGGGAATGGATGTCTCTGAAGAGGTCCAAGAAATCATACTTTTTCTCCACCTAAATTTTGAATAAAATGAGAAATAAAATAAAAGACAGGTCTGTTTTTATCAGTAAGATGAATGACTTTTTCTTCTCTGGCAAGAGATGGTAAGATGCTGAGAGAAGGCCAGTAGTTACATGACTAAGCTCCCTCCATACACTCAGGAAACAGAGAAAGTGAGGAAGAAACATTTCCCCCAATGTCATTAAGTGAGTTACCACTCTTAATTGCTGAGTGCTGTGAAAACCAAACCTCTCTCTATAACAGGGCCTTAGAAGAAGCTCTAACTGGAGCCTCTCAAAAAGGAAGCTATTTCCTTAAAAAGTACCTCAACCTGAAAAAGATTTAGATTATTAATCATATTTATTATCTAGACATATGCCCTAAAGATAGTTTCCCATATCTTCTCTGTATTCAAGTCCCTCTAGCTGATGACTTAGGAAAACTATATGTGTTTTATAAAATCATAAAAAAATCAGATTCTTTTTCTATTTTGAGTTGACAGTTTTAAACTTAGAAAGCTCAAACATTTCAGAAACAATGCTGATTTTAGATGAATATCAATTTTTTGTAGCATTATTAGGAATTCCTAAGAATCATTGGAACTTAATAAATGTATAGCTATGAACTTCAACTGAGAGGGTAGATGCAATTTCAAATATCTAGAAACATTTAAAAGTATTTCCAGAAGGTCCACTTCTAGTAGAAAATTCTAGAAAAGTAAGAACTGAAATATATGATATTATACCATTTTTGTTTTGTTAAAATCTCATGAGAAGGAATTGTTTCGTATTTGCTGTATCAAAATCATCTTAACCTCAAGGCACTCTTGTTTATTTTCTGGCACGTGGTAGGTGCACAATAAATGTTTCTTTTTTCCTTTCTCCTTGCTGATTAATAAATCATGTACAGGCTAAAGTATTAGGCAGGTGTCCTATTAATGAAAGATAAAATTAAATATAACTGTGAGGTATCCTTTAGACAAAACATTTTGAGAAAGAAAAATCAAAGTATTTAAAAAAAGAAATCCTTTCAATTTGAATGGAAAAATCAAACCATATCCCAGATCTCCCAAATAACCTAGAATATTTTTACCACTTAAAATATGATTTCTAGTACTACTTTAATAGGCATAATTTATCAGAGTGAGGTCATAAATTACTATGATTTGTTCATCTTGAGATTTATTTTTCCTTCTGCAATTTGCCCTAGCTTCTGAAAAATGGAATGATTTAAATTTCTGTATTGGTCAGGATAGGTTAGGTTATTTGGTAATAAAAATAATTCCTCAAATCTCCTTGGATTAATACAACAAATATTTATTTTTCAGTCAGGTTACAACTCTAATACAGATTGTTAGTTTTCTCTGCTAATTGTAATCACTGAGAAAACTAGATTGTCAAAAGCTTCATTTTGACATATGGTTCCATGATCATTTTAATAGGGGGGGAAGAGAATGCAACAAATCAAACACTGGCCCTTAAAGCTTCTGCTCACATTCCATTGGCTAAAGCAGTTCACATGGCCTCACGTGTCTTCAAAGAAGTGGGAAAGTACAACTCCACCATGTGTCCAAATGCAGGAGCTAGAACTATTTGGCAAACAGCATCAATTGGGGATTCAGAAACCAATTCATTTTTGGTGGTGGATCTGAACTAGATACTATGTAACCCTACTGTTAGCCACTTAATAAATATTTGTTGACTTGACATGAATTAAATTGATTTCTTCTGCTTTGTCACCTTGAAACTAGTAAGATTCTAAATCTCATCTTGTATTTTCTTGGCTTAGCAGAGTTCTCTGCTCTTATAGATTCAATGAATGTTTATAGAATACAGGAAGAATGAATAAGTTAATTAGTATACGGAAGGGTAGATTAAGAAGGGTGAAGGAATCAGGGATATTGTTTTAGGGAATGTCATTCATCAAAGGAATGTACTTTCACCCTTTTAAAATGAAATTTTGGCAGTGTCGTTATAATAGATTTGAACGTAATAAAAATAAGAGACTTAGGGAATGCCAACTGTTAATATTACACAGATATGAATTTTTCATGGCATATGAGGAAAATGATAGTTACTGCCTTTGCTGTGTATAACTGGCAGGATAAACAATAGACATGTTACTTGACAACATAGGCTAAAACAGCATCATCACCATAGAGTCATGGAATCTCTGAATTGGAAAGAATCTTAAAAGTCATCCAGTCAATGTCAGCCTAGACTGATGACCATCTAGCCTCAGCCCTATCATCTCTATTCATCTTACTTATTGTGGTAGCCAGTAGTATAGTTGAATAATCCTAGTGGTTAAAAAGTTCTTCCTTAAATCCAACAAAGCTCTGGCCCTTAAAAGTTTTTCACTGTCTCCAGTTGAATACTAAGAAATTACATAAAATAAACCTGTTCCTTAGGTAGAATAATATATAAATGGCATTGGACAAGGTATCTGAGGATTTGTATTTGTGTCATAAATAGGCCATTTGTTAGCAGTTTATTCTTGGTCAAGACATTTAACTTCTGAGCTTTACACATATATAAGATGGGGCTGTTATGGGAATCAAAAAAGATAATATATGTGATAGGGCCTTGCAAACTGTAATATACTATAAGGTATTATTTTTCCTTTTGACAACCTTTTGCATATTGAATACAGCTACTGTTTTTCTTCTGCCTTTACCAAGTTTTCTCTTCTCCAGATAACCACAGTTATCTTTTGTAGCATGTTGTGGTTTTATGCAATGAGGGCCTATAAAGGATTTAATTTTGAATGATTTAATAGTATTCTATTGTATGTACATACTGTGTTTTTTAATGGCTTCCAATATTTGAAATATTTCCATTTCTAAATTTTCCCTATTTTAAACATACTACAATGAACCTTCTTTTAGCTAATCACTATGTATATCTATGATTACTTCCTAAGGGTCATCATTAGATCAAAGGGATGTACCTTATTTTCAGATTCTTCCTCTATATACATACATTCAGTGGTGTGTTGATAAATGTTTAACAATCAGCTCTTTCAGAAAAAAACATGAAGTGCATATATAGAGGATGTTGTAGTATACAAATTACAAATAATAATAATGTATACAATATTCTTCACTGTGAATTTCGCATAACCAAGTGATTCTTACAGAATGCTTTCGTTGATTTTTTTTCTTTTTTTTTGAAGTACTGGGGTCCAGGGATTGACCTGGGACCTCATATGTGGGAAGCTGGCGCTCAATTACTGAGGCACATGGGCTCCCCTGGGTGGTTTTTTTTTTTTTTTTTTAACTTTGCTTTGCTTGTTTGTTTTTGTTTTTTCTAGAAGGCACCGGGAACTGAACCCGGGACCTCCCATGTGGGAAGCAGGCAATCAACTGCTTGAGCCATATCTGCTCCCTCACTGATTTTTCCTGAACTCTTGTATCTGCAGCCAACATATGATTGTAATTCATGAATGAAGGTAATTCTAATGTGAATGCTGTTCGGTAGTTCATTGATATTAAGGGGTACGATGTAAGTGAAATAACAAAGACATGTGTTTCAAGTTCACTAATTCATCATTTATGCAACTGATTTCTTTGCTGAACCAGATTATAGTTTCTGAATACTGGAAGAATATTTCCTCAATTTTTTGTGCTATACACATGGGCCTTTCTTTCCATGAAGCAACTCACAACATGGTAGCTTGATTCTATCAGAGTGAGCAAGAGATACAGTGAGCAAGACAGAATTCAGTAATTTTGAAACCTAATCTTGGAAGAGTCATCCCATTATTTTTGCCATATTCTGTTCCTTAGAAGAAAGTCACTAGGTCTAGCCCACATTCCAGGAAAGAGGATTACATGGGGTAGGAATACCAGAGTGGGGATCATTGGGGACCATCTTAGATGCTGCCTACCACAAGGGCATACTAATATTTAAGTCATAAATAGTATATATTTCTTGATCCCAAGAGTACTGTCAATCAAAAGATAATTTGATAGTGGTCTATACTACCAAAAAAATAAAATTGTTTGACTTTTTAAACATATCCTCCAAAGAAAAATAAAATAGTTTATGCCATTAACCTTCACCCCCAACTTCTCTGCCTCCATCTTAAAAGGAAATAATGCAATGAGAGTTAAGCATCCTGCCTTACTTGTTTGGAAGCAATGAGAGCGGAAAGAGAAGTTGAGGCCTTAAGAGGTGTTTATAATGTGAGCCTTGTCACACACTAAGCTTCTTTGGGTGCTTTACTATCCATTTAATCAAAATTATATTCAGAGACACCTCATTCTCTCCTACGATAAAAATGATGGATTGAAGGGTCCAATCTGTGTTTCTCCATAAACCAAGAAATTTCATGGAGTGGCCCATATAGTGTCATAGAGCCTGGGGCCACTACACCATATTTTAATATTCACAGCTTTATAATATATTTTAATATCTGTCAGGGCAAAGCTCCACCAATATACATCTTTAAATCATTGTGTAATTTTCCAAAAAGAGTACCATGAGGAGTTTGAATGGAATTACATTGTTTATGACTTAATTTGAAAAGAATTAAAATCCTTACTGAGTCTTCTCATTCAGATACTTTTTTTCGGGTCGGGGAGAGGGGAGGCATAAGGTTAAAATCCAGGAGCTTGGCAAACTTGTTTAACTCTGCAGGATTTGACATGCTTTATTCTTCATTCCTTAAAGCTTTCTTCTTAATTTCTGTAACACTCTTCTTTTACTGGCACTGTTCCAATATTCAGTTATTCTTTTTTTTTCCTCTACAGGCAACTAGGTTTCATCCTCCTGTAATCTGTAGCTTTCAACCTTTTTTCTGCTTCCATATTGTTCACATGCCAAACCACTTCCATCAGTAGTTTGCAAGATATGTTTCTCACCCAGAGCAGAGGGGGCTTATTTTTCCATTGAAGAGTCACTATCTTGAATAATGCTGGTTCTCTAGCCTTCATCCTTGCCTCTTTTCTATTCTAATTCTAACTATGCTTCCTGGGCAACCTTCCCTACCAGAAGGCTTTCTTTGCAGATTGAGGGGTTACTTGAGTACCATTTAGTATGCTATTAGATTTTCTAACAGGTGCTAATTGAAAAAAAATCACAAAATAATTGACAAGATATGTTAATAAGTTTCCATTCTCCATTAATTAAGTTTTAAATGGTCAATTTGGCTTATTTAATTTTAATTTAATTTTTAAAAAATATTGTAAGGGAAGCGGGTGTGGCTCAGTGGATAGAGCCCCCATTTACCATATGGGAGGCCCGGGTTTGCGTCCCGAGGCCTCCTTGTGAGTGCACGCCAGCCTGAGCGGAGCGGTGGGCTGATGCAGCAACCTCACGGCAGGAAGCGGGTGTGGCGCAATGGATAGAGCACCCGTTTACCATATGAGAGGCCCCGGGTTCGCTTCCCGGCGCCTCCTTGTGAGGGCAGGCCGGCTCGCGCGGCGCCCTAGGCTGATGCGGCAAGACCTCACAGCAAGGGGGAGATAAGCAGACACAGAGAAGACACGCAGCGAATGGACACAGCAGCACAAGCAGCAAGGGGGGGATAAATAAAATAAAATAAATAAATCTTTAAAAAAAAAAATATATTGTAACATATAAAATCTCAAGTCCTCTGTTACATTAAGGATGTGAAGAGATAGCCAATTTCTTTAGCTTCTAGTGCAGCCAGGGTGAAGCCTGAGACAACTGGCCCTCTGTCCTAAGTGTCATATAATTGGTGTCAGTTTCTCTGAATACTCTGTCATAAAAATGTTTGGTAAGCACTGTCTTAAGTGTGCAGTTCCCCTTTTCTAGAAGCAATCACCATAACTTGTTTCTTGGTGTTTTTCTAGAGATAGTCAATGTACACATAAGCATTAAGTATCTCAGTATGTCGTCTTTTCCACAAATGATAACAAAACATATATACTTTGTTGTATTCTGTTTTTTTTTTTTTCTTTCACTTAACAGTGTACCTTAGAAATTATTCCCTATCATTATATGTAGAGTTACTGGATTCTTTTTTTTGCTGCTGCATAGTGTAGCTTATGATATAGATATATCATCTTTATTCACAAGTAGTACATTTTTAAAAAAGGTTTGTTAATATATGCTTAAAATAGATGTGTATTCTTTATATAATGTCTACTTCAACAAAACAACTTTTAAAACTTCTTAAAATTGCAATTCTTTTTGTCACTGGTGGTCATTTTCCACCACTACAGTTTCCGAGTTATAATTTCTTTTTTCCTTGGTTGAACTATTGTGTTTCTAGCTGGGCTTTTATTGTACAAGCAGAATGTTTTTGATCAGACTGTATTTACATGACAGCCTGGAACTGTGGCATTCCTTCAAGTATATAGTACACATTTAAAATTTTGTCAAAATATTTATTCACATGATGGATTACTGTGGCTCAGAAAAGGCAGTTACAACCCACTGAGTAAATAATTTTAGTTTTTAAAACTTTGGGAAGGCTTTAAAGGGGTCATAATGATGCCTCATCTCAGTTGTTAGAAATAGCCACTGAATACCCTTGCTTTTTTTCCTAGATAGTATTTTTATTCTTATGTGTTTAAGCAACAACACAAAACAAAGGGGGTTGGGAATCAAACCAATTGCCCACAGGTATAAACTTTCTTTCCTCCATCCCATGGTCTCCCCATTGTGAGAAAACCAATGGACAAACAAAATCACAAGTAATCAAACCAAAGACTACTATTGCAGCAAAATTTTAGCATGCCCGGAGGCTAAAACAAAATTTCAAGATACAACAGTTGAAGTTGCAAAAACATTTAACATAGTGTATGTATTTCACTCAAATTTGAAATGTAATTTCTCTTAATAAGCTATGGTTTGATTTAAATTTAATTTCTATAAAAATTCTGTTTAACAAGTTGATTATTTTTGTCAGCTGGCAAATTGAGCATTTTATTCTGCTTCTGTTCTTTCAAAAATGAGACAAGGTGTTTGGCCTTAATTGTAGAATTCAAAACATGTTCTTGTGTGTGTGTGTGTGTGTGTGTGTGTGTGATTTTCTGTTTTTAATCCTGTGGCACCAGATCCTTTTATTTATTATTCAGAGATTGTTTGAACTTAACAAACCTTTCGCTTTTATTTGAGATAAATTTATTACTAAAACAAGTGAAGAAAATAGTTTGTATTTTATTTCAAGCAATACTGAGTTCATCTGGACATTGTACATTTGTGATTGTAACATCTTTTGACAAGCAAATTAGACTGTAGAAAGAGCATCCAACTTGGAGCTTGGGGCATATGGTGCTACCTTCTGCATACTTAACTCAAAAACAAATCTTTTTTTTTTTTTTTTCAGTGAGTGGTCATGTTCAGTCAGATTCTTTAGTGTAGAAAGGAAAAATAACTTCTTATCCTAAAAGAAAATTGTAATCTCAGTAGAAAAATGTACCTGTCTAAACTGAAGCTAAAGGTAAGCTAGATTAAGAAACCAGTGTGTACAACTTCATTATTTTCAAAATCTAAAAATACGGCTTGAATATAAAAACAGCTAAGGAAGCAAAAATCCAATAAAGTGGTTATTTTGCTTATTATTCCAGACAATTAGAATTATTAATCCTGGAAAAACTTTTCTCTATTAAATAATGCTACAATTGAAAGACAGTATCTTGTTATCTTATATTATGTCAGAATGGGAAAAAGCGTTGTCCTAAAATCATCAATTGAATGCATATTATTGCATGCCAGCATTCTTATTTAGACTTCTTACCTAGGACTCAAAGGTAAAATAACCCAATATGAACACATTTTGGGATTTCAGCATATGGATAAAGATGAGGAAAGGTCTATCAATCAATTTTAAATTCAGATTGTCATTTTGTATACATGCTTCTACAGATGGTAGAGCTTTGACTGCCCATCAGAGCTCCAATACCTTTGAGACAGCTGTTGCAGATAAACCTCTTTTACACGCTTTAGGTCAAGAGTAGTCAAACCTGTTACAGCACCTGCTTTTGCATATGCAAATCTGTTATTTTGTCATATCATTAAACAAGGAGAGGTAACAGTCTCTTGGGTTGTAAATAAGTCTGGAACATTGCCTACATGAAATGAAATCTAGCAAAAAGACAACTGTGATTTCTGTTCTGTAGTCATGGGAGGTTGCCTCTGTTTAGGGCTTTGTTTCTGGAAGACTGCCCATAATTCAGAGGGAGGATAGAGAGGAAATTTATGTTTGAGGCAAGAAAAGGTAAGATGTTTTCTGTCATTGACTGTAGGGTAGATGTGAAGCTTGACATGCCCAGAAGCTATGGAATGCCATGTGGGCCCCGCTACACCACATACCTCAGTTTTCATCATCTGGTGAGCCTGCAGCAGGATTTCCAGGCACTGGAGTCGACAACATGTCTTCTATGGTTTGGAGTTGATTGATCCACAGAACAGAACATGCTTGTGGGATCTTCCCTTGCTATAGAACTACATAAATGTTTGAAATGCTTTTTTTCGGTAAAAAAAAGAGTATCATTTGTTTATAGACTTTACTGCTTATGGGAAAGAAATTGTCAAATAATAACACAAGCATAGTTTGCTGGAAACTTTTGCAGTAGGTTAGTGAATCATTGTCTTGTTCAGCTTTGGCATATTAGAAATAAAAGTGGGAAAACACAAAAAAGGGAAAGAGAAGGTATAAGGAAAATTTCCCCTTATTTACTGTATTTCTTAAAAAGGACAGTGGCATATAATAAAAATGGCATCTCAGGATTTGCAAAACGACTGAAGATTTTACTCTGTGTTGTCCTAGGCTTTGGGGGAGAAAAGGGAAATATTAGAATTGATGAACAAATGTTACATGCTGTCATTTTAGTTTACATTATTTTACTGTGAAGTTGTTCCTGATTTTTCTTTCTGAAAAATAGTGCAAAATGCCTATACATAAAAAGTAATTTTACAAATCTGCTAATTGTGTTAATTATGTTGAAGTGTGTTTATTCTGGCAAGGATTTACTGTAAAGCAGGAGTAAAAATATTTTCTAGCTTTGGGGGAAATTTTTTAAATTCTTTCCTGACCTTTTAACCTTGTCAAATGATTTCCCTGCTCTTGACACAGTGCATTATATTTGCAAAGGTTGGGAGTTAACTCTTCAAGGTATCAGGCATCATTTTTATTGGGATATTAATTCTCAGAGGTGCTAATCTCATCAAGATTTGTAGGCATTTTCTTTCATAGGCCATTCTGATTTGTAGCTCTTTCTTTTCACAGCAGTGTTAAATACCAAACCTTCTCTGATATGGAAGTTCATTAGAGATATGTCTTTGATGGCAGCCCTTTCCTGGCTTCAGTTTCAAATACCTTGATGTAAAGCTTAAGAAGCCATTGTGTTGTAAGCCCTCCTTGATGTGCCTTATTTAGATCTGCATAGTAAATCAAGGAAAGTAAATAACAAGGCAGCAGATGGAAGCATGAAGATAAGGCCAGTGAACAATTGTATTTGTATTTTGTTATGATGTTGACAGGAGCTAAAATTCACTAATCTAGTTCAACTGATCTGCATTTCAAAGAAATCTCATTTAGCAGCAACTTGAAGGTTTGTAGGATAAAGTTCTTTTATTGCAGCTTTTATTGCATTCTTTGCTAATTTATCTGGTCAAGATTTAGCCTTGCTTACTTAAAGCTCCAAGCATGTTACAAGGAGTCTTAAATACTATGAAAGCATTAATGTCTAGTCTATGAACTGGAGGTAATTACATATCCAGTCCTGAATAGGGTACATTTAGAAAATATTGTTGTCCAAACTGAATTGTCAGGGCAATATAGATAAGGTAGTTTTTTTTTCCCCCTCTCCTGCCTGTTTGCTTTGAGATATTTTCCACTTCATAAACAAGCTCATATACAATCAACTCAGAAAGTATGCACAAAATAAGTAGATCTTCTGTAAGTACGAATCCATTAATGCTGATATTGGTTGTGCCTTTTTGAGAAAGGAAGATTATTAGTTAAGGATGTCTGATTTCCTTATTTGACTCAGTACAGTTATAAAATATGTTAAATGTGAAATCTAAAGTGTTGGAAAAAGTATGCAAGGAATATTTGGTATTTCCAAATTCTGTTTTAAAATAATTTAATGAAAATTAGTTATACTGGAATATAGTCAGAAAAATTAAATTATTACATATGTATATTTACATTATTATTATATCATATATTACATATATGCATAGTTACATAAATTATTATATATGCATATTTACATAGTGCATATATAGATATATTTACATATAAATTATTATATACATATTTACATACATACAAATTATATATATTACATATGAGAAAAATTAATTATATATATTTACATATACTTACATATAAATAGTGATTTGTTGATATGAAGAAATAATCAAATAAAAAATGAATAAGAATAACACAATAATGGTACTTTGGATGAATATATATTATCATCCAAATTGGGGCACATTTGAAAGTAAAAGAATAGCTATTAATAATTGCAGCAGGTATGAGCCATATCTATCCAGGCAATCCAAGATGTATAATTATAGGTCTGTACCAGACACTGTGACAATTTCTTTACCAGCATATCTGATTTAATGAATGAGAGTTTTAACTGACAATATTAATGATTCTTTTTTCTATATATTGAATTAATTGACAAATATACCAAGCGTAATTTTTATGACCTGAATTGAACTTAACTACTCAGTTAAAAAAATTGGTACCCAATATATATCAAGCTCTGTCCTAGAGAAATGAAGATAATTAATATATAGATACAGTTGTTAAGGATCTACCATTGTAGTTGAGAGTCTGTGAACAAAATTTCCATGTAGTGTGGTAAGTGCAATAATGATAATGTGGTCTGTGAAGAGTCCAACTAACATTTTGGTATATTAGGCCTATGCTTTTTGGGGTTAAGATGATAGCATATTCAATATTTGAATTTTTTGAGGAATAGTTTGATTCTTAAAAAAGTTGTTTCAAGGGAAAATATAAGGTATAGACAACTGTACATATAAACAGGTCTTTCTCAATCATAAAATGTACATTCACTATATACATATTTTTTTCCATAAAGGGATGCATTTCCATATCCATAATATAATTTTAGCCATACTAAAGCTATATTCTGTGAAGGGTCTGGCATATTCCTCTGACACCTCTAATAGATATGGATGGCATTAATTAGCATAGGTTTTGCTATAAATGACATGTCAGTCTAAGACAACAAAAAGTATTTGTTACTGTTGTCAATCATTCATCCTTTGTCAGTTCAAGAGGCTTCCCTAAAGGAATGTGCGCTGATCTACACTGACCCAAAATACTGCAAAAATCGTTTCTGTATGCTAGAAACCATAGTAGAGCTATCCATGTTTGTACACTTAAATGGAAATATTCATATAGAAAGTGTATATTGATAATTTTAGCAGTAATACTTTAAAATAGGTCAAGATTAATTGAATATTTGCAAAAGAGAACACAACAGTTTTTTATAATACAAAAATCTAGTCCTGAATGGGTTATTGTCTTTAATAGCTTTCATCATTTGTAATCAAATTTAGGTTTTTTGTTAATTTTGAATGATACTAAGTAAATGATTCTGAGTACCATTTATTTTCCATAAATAAATGGGGATCCCAAGAGTATCAATTTGTGACCAAGTAAATGGTTTCAAGAGGTGCTCTTTTGGGCCACATTTATTTTGGCTTTATATTTAGCTATTCTGATGTAGGTTCCTTTTAATTACTTTGTTTACTATTTTTCTACTATACTTTTCAAAAAATAAATCTCCAATATAATGGTTAAATTTCTGAGCAAAAACTGGCTTTAAAGCCCCAGCAGTCTGTGTCTCCAAGAATCGAACATTTCCCCTCAACTATCTATATTTTGTTTTCAGTTTTGTTTTAAATGCTCTACCAACATTACGGAGTGGAAGGAAATATGAGTGAATTTAAGATAGACCAAGAAGGTGTGATCTCAAGTAGAAGACATTTATCTTAATGTTTAATTTTAATAAGGCAGAAAGTACCCATTATTAGAAACCAACATTTTGATAAAATTTGTAGAGTAGGATCAGTTCCCTTAAAATTATGAATGTTCATACCACCAAAGGTCACATAATCACCCACGTCACCTTTTTGTGTCCCTGAAAAGGTAGGATGTATTGTATTTTATGACTTATAGATTTTGGTAGAGAATTAAGATGAAGGCAGATTTAGAACATTCTTAGGTTTTATACTCTAATTTGCTCAATATGCCTTGTTTAAACAGCAATTTCCCAACCTTATTTTACCACCTTTAAAATTCTTATTCCAGATTCCTTGCCCTGCCTTACAGACCCTCTGCTGCTTCTGGTCTGTCTCAGGCTCTTAAAATCATCCTTTTTATTATTCCATTAAAATTTTTAAAAATGGATTTTGCTATACATTTTTCCAATCATCCTGCAATTCTTTAGCCCTAAGACATTAAAATGAATGAATAAAAATATTTGATACCTAATCATCTCTGCCAGTCCATTCAAACTCATAGATTTGCAAAATTATGTTAAAGTCTTGTAAAAATACATTTGAGTGGGCTTTTGTAGTCATTTGGATTTTGAATATTAATTTTCTCTTGCTATGCTGCTTAACCATAAAAATGAAAAGAAGATAGATGTGGGTTTCTTTTAGTGGTTTGGATTTAAAATACTAATTTTGTTTATCACAATATTCAACAGTGGCAATTTCTATTTTTTCTGTTTTTACCCAAGATCCAACAGAAATTAATGGGATGTGCCAAACCCCTGTCCCCACCAGCCCTGTAAGAAGAAAGTTTGATGCATTTTGTAATAATTGATTAAAAGTGTAATTTCCCCCTAGATCAAACAAATAATAGAAGTCTGTTGAAGCTTTGTCCTGACCTATTCTGGAAGTAGAAGAATACCCTGGAGAAAGGAGCATTGTAAGCACAAAGAATAAGACTTCTCAATCCTGGGAGAGAGAATTATTCTACCCTTCTGAATGTAAGTCATCTGCACTCTATATTTTTCTTCCTTCTTTTTGTGCCTATTTAGGTATTAGTAGAGAGTAATGTGATAATAATATTGTTTGGAATTTCATCCCTACAAAATTTACAGGTGTTCTGGTTGGTAACTTTTTAAGTTCAATTTGTGTTAACTTTATTAACTAATAATATAAATGTGGTGACTTGCAATAATAATATTTAATGCAAAATGGATTAATTTTATGTGCATTTTCTGGGAGAAAACTGTTAAGAATTTTGAGAGTATTCTGATGAAAAGAAGTAGTTTCCTTTGAATTTAATATCTGCAATTGTGCAATGATAATCCCTTTTTGCTCTGAACTTTGGTTCTTTCTTTTATACTGCTTCTTATCGGAGATTGACTATCTTAATATATGTATGTAAAGCCACCACCCTGTAAGAGAGACATTAAGTCCTTTTATCACTTGACACATTGAAACTGCATTGGACTAACTTTGTATCCTTAATCTACTATGAAAATATATAAATTTTGTGGGCTCAGTGTACTGCAAAGACCATTTCCCTGTCTTTTTAGGAAGAACTTAAGAGATGTGTGTTAATGATTTGCTGTTTAGAAAGTAAGAAATTTATCCCCTTTTTTAAGTTCTCAAGCAGAAAAAGAATGGCAATGGAAGCTAACACTTGTTCTAGCAAAATTAAATTTCATATTCTCAAAACTTTTTTCTGGAAAGTTACCTGGTACGTAATCCTTGTGATATTTAATTGATATGTGATGTAATGGCTATACTACCAGAGTTTTACTTAACAATTGATAACTTTTTTCCATTCCTCAGTGATAGAAATCAATTACTGATTCTTGTTTTGAATTTTTAAAAGTATCCAAATTATGCAATAGAAAATGAATACATATTTGAATGTACTTAAACCATGTATTCCCCCAGTTATTGTCAAAATTGAAACATGACTCTTTACAGGTTTTGAATGTAATATTCTTGTTGACATAGCGTCTGGCAGAGTTGTCAAAGTAATCTACAGTGAGAAATCTTCATTATTTCCAGGTTCATGTTTAATGCCATTTATTTGGAACATTCTGAAAGAGTCACCGTACATTATGGCCATTCCTGACAATCAGTAATTGTAAGTTAGGATTCTCAAATTTAGCAGTTACTGTGCATACAAAGAGAAAGCTTTTGGGTTGGGACTTCGATGTTTAGTTCAAAATTTTGTTCTTAAAACTAGATAGAAATATCTTGGAGAAAGACGACAAGCATTATCATTCCTTTCACTGGCAAGAAACAATTGTTTTTCACTTAAAGCTAGTTTTTATTATTGAAAATTTTGATGAAGCTTAAAAATTTATTTAAATTTGGTGGATCAGTGGTGTACTACAATTTAATGGTTAAGGCTGATGAAAGATTGGAAAATAATGCCCTTTACAGAAAGCTTTGTTGACTTCATGGTTTAACGGTAATGAAAATGAACAAAGTACATCATGAATAACATGAATAAATCTCACAAATATAATGTTAAGTGAGAAAAGCCAGACACAAAAGAATAATACTGTATGAGTTCTCTTATACAACGTTCCAAAGCTAGACTATTGTATTTAGGGGTGTGAGAACTGATTACCACAAAAATAACCATAATGGTTAAGTTGTAGAGTAGAGGAATGAAGTTAAACTTTAGAGAATTGAGGAGAAATTGTAGAGATTGGTGTGGAGTCTCCAGGAGCTTTTGGTGTGTGGCAACATTTTGTTTACCTACTGGCTGGTTGCATGGATGTTTGCTTAATGAAAAACCATTGAGCTACACATCTTTATTTTGACATTTTTGCATATATTATATAATTCATAGTTAAAAGTAATTGAAAAAGCAATCCCAATATTAAGTAGAATTCTGAGAAAAATTGAAATAATTTCAGTGTATCTACACATGTGTTAAGGTCCATAGGGAATGACCTCTGAATTTTGTGATAATTGACTTACCTAGCATAAACTTGTCTTTAAGGTATTTAAAGATAATAGATATTTGTTTTGATTTTTTAAAAAAATTAATATGCATTACATTAAATGTAAGCAAACACCATCCATTTCACAAAAATGAACTACTCGTTTTTATTGAGTTGTTCATGGTTTCTTTCTTTACATTTTAATTTTTATTATCAGTTGCCCACCAACTTCAGAAAGAATTTCTCATTTAAGTAGGACTTTGATTTGTTAATTTTAACATGAGCATACTGTAAGAGAAATGAAGAAGATGCTTCTTGTATTTTCTTTTAATAGAAAAAAGTATAATTGCAACTGCTATATAAGTACCAGATATGGGCTACTTTCTAGTCCTTTTTTGCCTTTTTTAATCCTTCTTTCCTTCCTTCCTTGCTTCCTTGTCTCCCTCCCTCCCTCTCTCCCCTCATTCCTTTTCTTTCTTTCTCTCTCTCTCTCTCCCTCTCTCTTTCATTTTCTATTGATTAATTTTCCAAAAGTGAATATAACCTTATTTGGTTGGTTGACATTAAGAGAAACTAGGAATTCATTATTCATAAAAATGAAATATAAAAGTCCCCCTTTTCTTCAAGCTCTGGATATAACTAGGCTCAACACAAATGTCTAGGGAGACTGCATCTGTTGCTATTGCATTTTTTTTTGGTTTCTTTGAAAACTTGGCATTTGTAAAATATCTATACTTTTGATTTTTCTTGGCCAAAGTCCAGATTACCAAGGAATTAAAATTTGAACATGTTCAACTAATTCTTTGAACATTTTCAAAGAATTCTCTTTGTAGCAACCTTTCCTTTGCCATATTGAAATTTGGGGAATAGAATCAGATTTTGTTTTAAAAAATAGCTATGTTTTTTTTATAGTGCCAGAATGATTTTTTTTTTGTTAAAGAAACATAGAGAAATACTTACAGTCTATTTAAAACTTATTTTAAACATACAAATGGAGGAAACAGTACCCATTTTTGCATTGGACCGATCTGGGTTCAAATGTTTGTTCTGCTGCTTATTTCTTATATTGATCTTGGGCAAGGTTTTTCATCTGAAAAACACAACAATAATAATTTCCTTATAGGGTTGTTGTGAAGATTAAGTGATCAAGTGTAATAAGTACTTGGCACATACTCGGCACTTAATTAATGGTAGTGGTGTCTCTCTTGCTCTTTCCTCCCTATATATGTAGGTGTGTGTATAAATGAATAAATACACATATAATTACATATATATGCACATATACACACGTGTATATTTATGTGTGTCTCTATATATACACTAATGAGCAATATTTTATGTAGCCCTTTATTCTATCTGAAGCAGAGAATTCTTCTGGAAAAGGTATAGTTCTGGAATTTGGGAAAAATGAATTCTTTCATCATGTGGAACTATGAAAAAGTTATTATTTCTTTATGCCCTAGTACTTCTTTAACTTTATATTAACACATCTGGAATGTTGATAAATCCTTAAAAGAAGATCTAAA
The DNA here is from genome assembly GCA_029593785.1 of Cabassous unicinctus. NCBI lineage: Eukaryota > Metazoa > Chordata > Mammalia > Cingulata > Chlamyphoridae > Cabassous > Cabassous unicinctus. The sequence continues at coordinate 18,998 of JAQZBX010001298.1, forward strand.
TGATAGTTACATGTATTTTACAAATTCCCACCAGGCAATAGAAGAGTAGTTTTTTTTTTTTCTTCTTCAACATGTAATCCAGAGAAGGACATACTACTGTATCTTAATTACATTGCAGTCCAAAAAGAGTGCATTAGTCAACTTGAGAAGATGTATGGGAATATGGGAAACAAAGATAATTTATTTATTACATGTCTGAAAAGAGAAGTGTCAGTTTTGCCAGGACAAAAGGAATGCAAGGTAAGAGGTGAATCATTCTGAAAAATTGACATTCATGGGATTTAGTTTGGACGGAGTAGCAAAATACCAATTTCTTGGAAGTATTTTTTCATCTGAGTGTTTGCATAAATGATGTCGATATTTGTAGAATTTTAATTAAACAAAATGGGGTGTGATATTCCATGTTCTCTTATAAAAGTAGGCTTCTTAGCTAAAGCATCTGTTGATATCCAAAGAAAATATATATCTTGCCCACATATCTTTTCTGAATTTGTTTCTGTGACTGGCAAATGAGTACCTCAAATCTTAGCTAATTGGCTACTCTTAGTCTAATAAGAGGGTTTCAACAAAGGAACAGAATGCTTAAACTCAAGGATTATATCCCACCCAACTAAGTATTTATCACAAAAGCCTGACCTCTTGGTTTTAAGTGACTATTATTAAATATAAAATAAAAAGCAAACTAGTTAGAACTTGTTTAATCTCCATATCTCTTTATGTTTTAAAGACAAGATGTCGTTAAAGACAAAATTTCCTGTTAAGTACAAAATGGATATTAATCTCCAAACTTATTTGAAGGATCGACTTGAGAGTTCACTTCCAAATTAATGATGCAAAGTGATATCTGGGACAAGGAACAGAGTATTCTTGGAACTATTAACTCTTTTTAAGTGGGTGCATCTATAATTTTGTTGAGTTGACACTTATACTCATGTAACCACTAATGACCCATATTCTCCCTTTTGATCTGAGCCATGTTGAACAATATAATGACACAACAAAGTGGTCTTGGGTCAGGAATTATAGAATTGTTTAAAAGTATATGTTCTCCACAGGTAGAACCTTAAGGCCATTATTGTTTAACTCTCTTAAAAGTTAAATGATTTTATTATTGTTCAACATATAAGACCTTGTCTTGCAAATTAGGATGTAATATTTTTTACACATCAGATGTATGTAAAAATATTTTTCATGGAGGATTATTTTAAAGATTCTCTTCACTCCAGAACCGCAAGTGATAGTTGTCTTTAAGATTTTTATTTTGAAAATTTGTAAACATGCAGAAAATGTAATAGTCACCCACATATTCAAATTTGACATATGTTAACTTTTTTTTTTTTTAAAGATTTATTTATTTATTTATTTATCCCTCCCTTGCTGCTTGTGCTTGCTGTGTCCATTTGCTGTGTATTTTTTCTGTGTCTGCTTAACTCCCCCTTGCTGTGAGGTCTTGCTGCATCAGCCCACCGCGCCGCGCGGGCTGGCCTGCCCTCACAAGGAGGCCCCGGGAAGCGAACCTGGAGCCTCCCATGTGGTAAACGGGAGCTCTATCGATTGAGCCACACCCGCTTCCCAACATTTTGTTTTATTTCTTCAGATCTTGCTTTCTTTCTTTTAAAGAAATATACCTCAAAAATAGTAAAAGCTTTATCTTCTCATCTTGTTCTTTTTTCTCCCTCTACAGTTATTTACTTTCCTAAAGTTGTTTTTATCTATATTCTTATACTTTTGGGTTTGTTTTTTTTAATTTAAAAATTTGTATAAGTGGCATCATATTCAATATTAACTTCTGGACTTTTTTTCTCAAAATTATATTAGGGTATTTATCCATGTTGATACATTCAGGTCTAATTTGTTAGAATTTAGTATTTTTTTAGTAAGCTTTTATTGAAGTATAATATAGAGAGCTGCACAAATCATAAATAAACATCTTGATGATTTTTCACGAAATGAGCACACATATGCAATCAGTAACCAGCTTGAGAACCAGCATTCTTGAAGTCCCTCCATCCTTTTGCCACATTCTACTTACTATACCCTCCTCCCCACCATCTTAGTTTGCCAAAGGGCTGCCAATGCAAAATACCAGAAATGGGTTGACTTTTATAATGGGAATTTTATTTAGAGTAAAACTTACAGTTCCATGAAATGTCCAAATCAAGGCACAAGCAAAGATGCTTTCTCAGAATCCTGCCACATGGCGAAAAAAGATAGCCACCAATCTGCAGAGGTCCCTCTGCAGAGGTAGGTCCTCTCCAGAATCTATCATGTCCTGAAGCTCAGTTGTGGGCAACCAGGCATAGGGCTTGTCTCTTACTGAGCCTCCTCTCTCAGTCTTGGTTGCTCTGCTTTCTTCCCGAGTTCACCTGTGAGCTATTAGGCATATGGCTCATTTCTCCTGGGCCTCAGCTCTTTGGGTCTCTTGGGGCTTCTTCCCTTGAGTTCAGCTGTTGGCAAACCTGGAGTCCTTTCTCTCATATTGCAGGGTCAAATATGGCCACTACCTTTACCTATTTATATCAACGCCAGTAAGAGGGTGGAGACTCAACCTGAGTCAAGACTCACTCCTAATGTAATCCAATCAAAAGAATCTTACATCCACAGGAATGGATTAGTTGAAAAACAAAAGGGGACTCATAAAATAATTTCAAACTGTAACACCACTGGAATAACTTGACTTCTAACAACATAGATTAGTTTTATTTGATTTTGAACTTTATGTAAATAGAATCATTTATTATGTAGTCTTTCGTGTCTGGCTTCTGTTTCTCACTATTTGATTTATGAGCTTCCTCCATTGTGTGTAGTTAATTGTGTATACTGAGAGATAGATAGTATTTCATTACATGGATACACCATGATTTATTTATATCCATTCTATTCTGAGGCATTTAGGTTGCTGTTCTATTTTGTACTATTAGGAATAATACTGCTTGTAAGATTCTTGTATGTTTTTATATCTTATGTATATCTGTGTACCTAGGAGTAGAATTTTTGTATCATAGGGTATCTATATCTTAGTGTTATGGAGTGAATTGTGTCCCCCAAAAAGATATGTTCAAGTTCTAGCCCTTGTATTGTGAATGTGATCCTATTTGGAAACAGGATCTTTGAAGATGTTATTAAGATCAGGCCACACTGAATTAGGGTGGGTTACAATCCATTATGACTGGTGTCCTTAAAGGAGAGGAAATTTGAGTCAAAATCATAAGACAGAAAGAGAGAGAGAGAGAGAGAGAGAGAGAGAGAGAGAGAGAGAGAGAGAGAGAGAGAGAGACAGCCATGTGGCAGAGGCAGAGATTGAGTTACGTCAAGGAACACCGTGGATTGTCAGCTACCCACCAGAGGCCAGAAGAGAGGAATGGAACAGATCCTCTCCTTTTAAGAGGAAGTGTGGCCCTACCTTAACCTTGATTCTGGACCTGTGGCTGCCAGAACTGGGAGGCAATAGATTTTGTTGTTTAAGCTAACTAGTCTGGAGTACTTTGTTAAGTAGCCCTGGGAAACTAAGACAAACCATGTCAACTTTAATATCTGTATCATAGGTTATATGTTTTGTAGTATTGATTTTAGTAGATACTGCCAAGGATTCTTCCAAAGTGATTGTACCAATTTACCCTCCACCATTAGTGCATGAGAGTTTGAAATGTTCCACACTTTGCCAATGCTTATATTGTTTATCTCTTTTCATTTTTGCCATTTTGATGGGTAATATTTCATCAGTTTTTAACTGCTCAGTATCATTCTATGGTTCAAATAAAGCTTCGTTATTTTTGAATCCCTTCCCCAGTAGATGGAGAAGTCAATCGTTTTCCATTTTTTAGTATTCCAAACAATGCTACAATGAACATATCTATTCACATCTTCTTGTGCACTTCTGAACATTTCCTTAAGGTTATAACTCAAAGTAGAATGTATGAGTTTTAGGATACTGCATTTTTGTTTTTATTATACATTACTAAATTTCTCTCTAATGGGATTATACCATTAAGTGATAATTTTGGTTTTATTGTGAATCATAAAGATCATTAAGTAGAGAGTCTAAATGTTGCCATTTTAAAAGGCTTTATGTAAAGCTTAACACCAAAGGATTTGTGGGAAGTTTAGTGGGAAGAGATGGAACACCTTGCACAGTTCCTGGCATATGGATCAAATAGAGTCTGTTACTATTATTTTCACTATTGCATTGCTCATTATTATAGTGCTGCAAAATGCTCGTTCTGGTGTCCATTAAAATTCATATGAATTCTCCCCTTATCCAATTATAATAGTTTCTTCTGACCTTTGAATTTTTCTCTTAAATAGAATTCTATTTTTCCCTGCATAACTCAGCCATTGCATGTATTTCGATCTTGATTTTTGATTTTCCGGTGGCATTATAAACTGTGGTAGTTTGGAAAGTTTATATAATTAAATTAATATATTAACACAATTGTGAGATTCTTATGGAAGATTTGATCCTAAGCAAAATGGCAGTGAACCAAAATTTGCTTTTGTTCTTCTAGATGAATTTTAAGAAAATAGCATGTTTTATTTTATAAGTTTTATTTGATAATTCCAAGAGATTTATCTTTCCTATTAGATGTAAGAACAGAGTCAGCATTGGTAGAATGAGCAAAGCAAGATCTGTAATCTAAATTTGGCACTATTAATGAGGTGGGTCAGCATTTGTCTCAAAAACGAAATCTAATTAGTTTATTTCCCTCTATTTCATTTTTCTGTTTTACCTCATTGCCATATTTTAGCAATGTCTTTAATTAGTTGCAATCTAGTCACCCACTATTCATCTCTTCAGATGAGTTATGCATATTGCTACATCGGCTATCTTTCAATCATTATCCATTCCTCTTTTTCATCATGGACATCAACACAGTCTTGCCCCCACAAACAAATATGTTTTGAATTAATGAACTCAAGTCAAATAACTCAAAATGCCATATAGATTTTTCAGAGTCAAAGTTGAATAGGTGTATTGTAATTGAATGCTCAATGTTTGCCAACTTCTGAACTTTCAGCACTTTTTATACTTAACTGGTAATTAGAAGTGTGTGCAAAAGACAGCTTTGTTTTGTTGCACAGTTTTATTATCTTTCTATTGTGTTCCTGTCTTTTATTAATAGTTTTTTATGGTTGAAGTAACTTGAGATTGAATTTATCAGTTTTTACTATTTTAAATATAGTTATATTTGAACTGAAATAGTGTAAGATATATAAATCTCAATAGTTTCACTGTAGAGACAGATGCTAATGTATATGATGTTTATATGCAAATTCTTGCCTGAAAACAATAATTTCCATTTTCAACTACATTTTTTTTAAGAATTAGTGTCATAAGGCAGCACCCTATTTCCCATTCTCATCATTTACATTCACTACTTTGTATTCTCCTATATATCTTGTTCAATACTGAATACCCAATGCCTAGAGTGTTACTGTCACAGTCTGCATTTAATAAATATTTGGTGAATGGATTGATTTTGATGTTCTTTCTCAGAAAAATATGTTTTCTATTTGCCCTGTGCTACAAGGTGAGTGTTAGTGTTGCATTGAGATGCAATCTTTTGGAAGACTATGTTGAAATGATCTTAAAGCCTCTATAATGCTTGTGCAATTCATATCTTTTTAAGACTGTGCTTGAAGGAAATAATCTTTGTTAATTAAGCCAAAAAATGGTTCACTGGAGTTTAAAAAAAGCAGCAAACTGAAAAAAGTATAGCCAGATCATTGTGGCTTCATAATACTACCTACATAACTAATCTGACATTGGGCACATTACCCACAAGCTGCTGCACTGAGGAGGTATTTCACAGAATTGTATCATGCACATTGAAGGACATTTTTAAGTTCCAGGAAATGCCTCCTTATGTGAAGGTAGTTCAAAATATTCCTTTGAATATGATCTAATTTTTCCATCTTGAAATGTTTAGGGTCTTCTCTTTACCTGTGTTGTTCTGAACTTTCAAGATGATGTGTCTTGGTATGTTTTTTAAAGCTTCATTGAAGTATAATTTATAGACCATAAACTTCAACCATGATAAATGTACAAGTCAATGATTTTTAGTCAGTTTATAAATTTATGCAACCAACACCACAATCAGAAAATTTCTGTCACTCAAAAATTCCCTCAAGCCTGTTTGCAGTCATTCACCTCTCCCACTCTACGGGTCTTTTCAAGTTCATTATACAGGGTATTGTTAGACCCTTTCAGTTTAGAACCTCATGTTCTTCAGGTTAAGGAAGCTTTCATGTATTAGTCTGTTAATAGTTCCCTCTCTTCCATTTTCCAATTCTAATTTTTAAGTCATTTTCTTGTTTACAGCTTTTTATCTTTTTATTTTATTCTACTTCCTGAGAAATTTCCTAAAATTTATCTTGAAAACTTTCATCAAAACTTTTATTTATGTTATTTTTTACTTCTGTGTGTTTTGTTTTCTGAATGTTCTTTTTTCACTTGTTTGCTTGTTTTTAAACATCTTGATACTGTTTTATGCATGTAAAATCTTCTCTTATCTCTCAATGGCTATCCATAATGCCTTTTTTGTTGTTTTGAAATGTTCTTATACCCCCTTTTGTTCGTATTTCTTCCATATTTTTAATTTTTCCTTTTTTGTTTTGATCTGTATTTTATATATATTGGCTTTCCTCAAATAAATGTTGATCCTTGGTTGTCCATTTATATTTAAGAGTGAAACTCTTAAAAATTGATTCAAAGTTTATGTATGTATTGAAATTTTTATTTGGTTTGCTCCCCATCCCACCTCTCATATTTTGCTTTGGTAGTATAAGCTGAGAAGCAACCTTAGGGATTGAATAAGCCAAGGGGAATGGGAGGGTCACATAGTATACAGAATTTTACTAAATTTCGTAGCTTTTACCTCACCTCTGTCTTTTGTGATGCCTGGTGTCTTGAGTCTAGAGCCTCCTGCTGTCGTGGGGGAAATGGCAGTCACTGGCTTAGAAGGCTGAGGGAGGAGATTAAAGATCTAATATCCACTCAGAAAGAGTTTTATAGAACCCACCCGTTTTCAGCTCTCCAGCCTCTTTCCCTGTTATTGAGTGCCTCTACATCCGGTACCTTTCTAGGTCTTGAGATCTTAATGCACTTTTTATAATCCTTGGCAAATGTCTCTGTGGGCACTTGAATTTCAATTTTCACCACTCAGAGTCATTCATCACTACTCTTCTATCTTCCAGAAATGTGTTGGCATGTCTTAATGGATGTCATCTCTTCTACTATGATCTTTGTAGTGGGAACATAACTTTTTATTACTGCATTGTCATTATATAAGCATTTGGGGAAGTAGTGAATATAAATGCATATCTTCAGACTGCCATATTTAACCAGAAGCCTCTCAGTGATTTGTTGCTAAATCTAAAATTTTCAATCACTTGTCTTCCCTGAAATGTTTGATACTGCTGACTGCTTCCTCCTTCTATCATCTCATATTCTCACTTATTCCTCCTAAGTTTTCTTTGTAGGTCCTTTCTCTGCCCTCATAAATTTGGTTGTGTTCCCATGTCGATCCTTGTCTTCTTCTCACTCTGAATATTTTTGTGGATGAGCTTACTTACTCCCAAAGCTTTAACTACCATCTCTAGTGTCCAGAGCTCCCATTTTTTGTTTTGTTTTGTTTTTGTTTTGTTTTTTTTATCTCTAGCCCATATTTATCTTCTGAGTTTGAGATCTGAATTTACAATTACCTTTCTATATCTCTACTTAAATGTTCCACAGGTATCCATCTAAATACATGTACAATGATAAGCTCATTGCCAGCTCCTGCCCCATTTATAAAAGTATGCTTCCCTTATGACATTTTCTGCTTACTAAATAATATCGTTATATACTCTACTTCTTACGTCAGATATATGGAGTCATTCCGGATATTTCTATCCTCATCCTCAATCAAAGACATCTCAAGTTCCCTTGATTCATCCTCTAAATATGACCCCAAATGTGTTTATCTTTTCCTGTCTCACTGACACTAAACTTTCACTTGGAACATTGCAATACCTTCCTAATTTTTTTTTACTCAATTGTTTATGGACTTTATCCTCCTAATTAACTAAGTAGCAAGAATGACCCTTAAAAATAAAAATAGGATGATTTTTATTTTCTGCTTAAAAGTTTACAGTTGTTTTACCTTGAACTTTGGATAAAATCCTAACTCCTCAAAGAGGTCTACAAGTCCCTGCAAGAACTGGGCCCTGTCAGCCTCTCCAGCAACTTTTTTCTATACTCAGCATATTTCTGACTCTTCTTTCTTACTCTTCCTACTCTGATCTAATTTCATTAATTGACAGCTTTAAGTATTTTGTGCCTTGTGGCCTTTGTGTATGCTGTTCTTTCTCTAAAACTTGATAATAGATGCAGGGAGTAAAAGATCAGGATGATCCTAAAATTTCAAACTTGGAAACTGTTCATTTTTTTAAAAAAGACTTTAGTCTGTTATATATTTTTATATATCTAGTGAAGCATCAAAGTATAACATGCATATAAGCCTTTTCTAGCTTAAGCTGCTAAACCTAAAGGGTTTCAGAACTACTATTTGTATAGTACTTCTTCAAGGATATCATGCTGTCTATGTCATTTTAGCTTTTCTGTTCTCTTTTTGGGGGAAGTGCTCCTCTGCTTACGTGATAGATGAACTCCTACTGCACTTCAAGACCCAGTTCAAGCTCAAGCTCCTTATGACAGCTTCCTTTATGTCATTTATGAATATTTTGTAGAAGATTTATCTGAGGCCCAGGAAAGTTAAGTACATTTTCTAGCTACTGGATTAAAGAGCCAGAATTTGAGCCTTCACATGTCTGATTTTAAAGAATGAGTCCTTAACTGCCTTATAGTTTGCTAGGCACAGTTATTATTTAATAAATGTTTATTGAACGAATGCATCAATGAAAAGATATAATACTATATTATTTAATCATAAAAGAAAAAGACTTTTATAGGATCAGTGGGAAGAAGTTACTTCACTGACATTGAAGATCAAGATTTTAGTAGAAAGAGAAAAAAAATCCCTATCTGTAGGATGTTCAAATTCTAAGCCAGGTAGCGTCAGCCTGGCTTGTACCACCCTAAGCAAGATGCTGCTGGCTCTCTGAAAAGTATGAGACTGAACTTAAGTAAAATTGGGCATGAAATGATCAAATTCCTTTTAATTAAAAAGGGGAAATATATAGTATTTTAGTATTTTTTTCTTGTATTTTAATTGCTTTATGCATTTGTGTTCATTCCCTTTAACTGGAATGTTAGCTTCTTTTGAACAAAACTGTGCCTTATCTTTTCTTGGCATCTCTTGTAATGTCTCTCTCGTTCTACCTGCTAAGTAGTTTTTGTGTGTAAAGTAAATGATGGTAACTTATCTATTCATAACTTAATTTTAGGGGCAAAACTTCAAATATTTTAAAATAGAATAATGTAGCTGATAATTATTTTATACATACCAACAATTGGAAGCATTAATGTACATGAAAAATAGAAATAACTCTTCAGTACTGGGTTTATTGTTATCTTTTTAAGAAAGAAAAATACTAGGGTATGAATAATGTCAAGGACATACTCAGTGGAGAAAAGCAGTTTATCTGAGATCCAGGCTAGAAGAATGCTCTATTCTAACCTTTAACTAGTAGGTGAGTTTAAATATCTGTGCAATTCTATTTCAGGACTTATTTTGCTTTTACTTTTCCATTTCCTTTTGAATATCAAGAGATATTCACATTTAGAAGGACATATTCTTATTAGTTCTAATGATTTTTTTTTTTTTTTTTGGTAAATGAATTGAATATAAACAACTATTGTGTTTGTATTTTTTATAAGAAAGATTTCAAGCTAAAGATCTCAGTCACATAATTGAAAGGACTAATCCCATTCAACTCTTGAATCTTTCTATAGAAATACAATTCTTAAAACATATACACAAAAGAAAATATAGTGCCTGTCAAATTTTATATTATGTTCAGATGAACTATTATACTGCTATAACAAATTTAATTTTGATTGGAAAAATGATTCTTTTTTTTTTTTTGTACGTTCATAAATGTAGACATATAGGCCATTGCTGTCACTAGGAAAGTTGGGAGGCGGGTGGAGATGTAACACTTGTATTATGTTAAATCAGAGAAATAATTGCACGTGGCAGTTTTTGTTTGCAGAATGCAGGAAAGGCTGAAAGCTTTTGTGCAGTTTAAAGACCACATTCCACAGATATAGCAGTTGGTTGCCTGCAGGGCTCCTAAGAATTGGTGTGTGTGTGGGTATATGTGTGTGTATAAGGGGGAGCAGGTTGATAGAGGTCTGTATCACAAAAGTCCAGACTTTTGGGCTGTGTGTTCATAAAGAAAACAAAACAAAACAAAAAGCTTACACCTTTTTGAAAAATTGATTAGAAATTAGCCTCATATTATTTAAGTATATTTTAAAAATAGCACTTTTGCTCAATTTTTTTTCTGTACAAATATAGAGATGACATTCTTATTTAGCCTTTGCTGTCTCAATGTTATTTAATAATTTGTTTTCAGGTTAAGTTTTGCATGTTCAACTGTAAAACCATAAAACTGCTATTAAACTGTCAGCTAAACTTTGTAGAGAAATATAAATAAATTATATTTCACAATCATATGTTCAACTATCATTTATACAATTAGCATATTAAGTACTTTCTGCAAGTTAAGAGAGCATTCTTTAACTTAAAATATGCCAAAGAGTAGTTTTTTTCAGCTGGCATGTCAAGACTTGTGCTGAATTAACATTTGAATTATTTCCCTACAGAAAATACAAGTTATAATTTCTAATGTTAAGGGAAATAATGTAGCTGAAAGTTCTCTGAAAACTGTAAATTATAGGAGAGATATAAATTGCCATTAAGTTTCTTAAAGTGTCTGGCATACATGTTATTATGTATGTGTTTATAATAATTGCATCAAATTTGGGCAAAGTTTATCAATGTAGTTTGGCTATATTATTAGATTTTTTAAAAATAGCTAATTAGTTATACACTGTTATGATTTTTGGGTTTAGGAAAAGCCCCCAAAACCTTATCTTGACCTAGTCATGAATTCATAAGAATTTGGAATAAAATGTTTTGTTGAGTCCAGAAGTGTTTTATCCAACTTGTCATATTCAGGTACCAGAATATTAATTAGTATGTTACAAAACAAGAGAAACATTAAAACTGGAATTAGCTTTGAAGATACCTGTGTGTTCATTGTCATAAGAACTCCTTTATTTCTACTTTTTAAAATTTGTTACTTCTGAGTTAAGAAAGGCTTAAAACATACAAAACAGGGCAGAAACTAATTTAGCAGAATCCATAAATCCACCATTCAGATTCAATAGATGTTACTATTTTGCCATATCTATTTTAGGTCTCTCTTTTTTTTAAAAGACCAAAGCCTTTTGTTTTAGCGTTGAAACACCCATTTATGAATTGGTTATTTCACGGCAACATCCTAAGGCTCTTAACTGATATTTCTTTCGAATTTTAATATTGGCTCGACTAATGTGGAGAATAATTTAAAAGATCCAAAGGCTTTTCTGTCTCAGAAATTCAGATTTCCTCCTTATTATTTGCATAAGATCTGAAATTATTTTACTAGTCAATTTTAAACTATAGGACTTTCGGAGCTATTTTTGAGCATAAATTATTTCTGGAGGGAGTAACACATTAAAGGCATTATTAACCATTACCACCATTACTCTGTAGCTGGTATGGTAAAACTGGATTCCAAGAAGAGAATGCCTAGAAGAAAGGGAGTGCTTAGGTTTAGGTTCACCATCAGCATTTCATTTGATGTGTAGAAATGGAAAATTCCAAATGAGACATGCAACAAAGAATCACAAAATTCTTCAATGGGGCTGTATGGAAAAGGAGAAACAAATGAAAACAACATATGAGGTCTCTGACTTTTGGCAAAACCTAAGAAAAAATCAGCAGTTCCCCATGCTATTTAATATATATGCAAAACTGCTTAGGGAAACTGCTTTTCAGTTTGCAGCATGCATTCATATAATTTCATAAGTGGATGTTAAACACATTTTACCAATGAGAATATTGAGTAATGAGGAAGTTAAGTAACTTTCTGAAAAATCTTAAGCTTCATTACCAAAATGTACTTCCTCCACCTTTAAGCTTATCTAAATCTTACTACGGTTTTAAAAAAAACAGCCCAAGTATTATATTTTCCCCAATACATCCGTCACTAAATACAGTCCCCTCCATTTTCAGCATGCTTAATGTTTGTAGTAAATAAGTAAGCACATATTTTTATAGTCTTCTTTATTCCAGTAATATTGTGTGTGTGTGTTATTTATTAAACCTGTTGTCACCTCCTTCAGATCTGTGACCTGGCTTTTAATTCTTTGGGTTCCAATTATTGCCAATGCAGTACTGAGTAATTAGTGGATGCTCAGAAACACCTGACTTTGGATTTAGTCTAGTGTTCTATCCCAGCTCTGACAATTACCAGCTGTGTGATATTGGAAGTTAATATATCTGAGCTTTGATTTCTTTATCTGTAAAAACTGGAAACAAATAAAGCCTACCTTAAAGGGTTCTTGGAGGAAATTAAACTAGATATCTTATTACCTGGAGCATAGTAAATACCCAATAAATGTTAACCCTTGTTATCATTAGTTATCATTATCATCAATAAGTGCTCACAGAAGAAATGATTGCTCATAGAACAAGTTCTTATAAGAAAATTTCTCTAATATTTTGGGATCTATATAGCAAATATAAAAAAATACTTCTTTAAAATAAACAAAACCCATTTTAGAGAAGTTTGGCTGATTAAAAAAACACACTTCATCTATGCTTAGAAATTTGGACCTACCTAATAAGCAAAGAATTCCAAACCCCCAAGTTTTTCTTAGTCATCTACTCCTTTCTCTCTTACTGCAACAGCCTTTTAACTCTTTACTTTCATGCATACTCATTAGCAGGAGTTCTTAACCCTAGATACTTTGAGCCCAAGGATTTCCTGATAGAAATTAATTTCAGTATGATTAGTTTCCTCTGTAATTCTATCGTTTTATTTTATTTTATGTATCAAATTATTATTCCAAAGATGGATGCATAGGCTTCTCTAGACTGACAGGACTCATGACACCCAAAGCACCTCAGAACCCTCATCAGAAGTCTAATTTATTTTCTGCTTGGCATAGGCATAGTGTACTTTACTAAAAATATGAATTGGATCATGTCACTCTTCAATGCTAAAGCCCTTACTTGTACTTGGATTAAAATACAAATGTCTTACCTTGGCTTTGAATGGCCCTCTTTAATCGGACTCCTGCCTAGCTTTGATACCTCATGTATTGCCGTTTTTCCCCCTTAATTCACTCTGCTTAATATTACTGGCTTACTGCTTTAGTTCCAGAAACATTCCCTGCCTCAGGGCCTTTGCACTTGCTGTTGCCTCTCTTTGGAATGCTTCCCTCCTTGCCCTGTGCATATCCTGCTCCTTCTCATACTTTGAGTCTCAGTTTATATAATAACTTTTCTGGGAGCTTTTGCTGCTATCATTATCTAAAGTAACTCCCTATTCCTTTATTCTCTTATTCTTTACTATAGTTCATTCCATCTACTTATTTATGTGTAACAAACACATAGGTGTTTAATGTCTGTTTTCCTACTATTACGTAATTTCCATTGTGGCTTGGAATGTGTGAGTCTTAGTCTGTCATTCAGACTAAGGGCCTAACCTTTGTAGATCAGTGAATATTTATTGAATTAATGAATGAATTAGGGGCACATGATGGTCTACTATTGGAATGTTTAAACTTTTGTTTATTCATCAACTCATTTACTAAACAATGAAAAGTTACAAACCAGCTATAACATTTAAATTCCGAATAGTTTTCAGAGTAATTCATGAGCCACAGTTGAATGCTTTAATCTCCTCAGTTATTCAGAAACAAAATGTAATAGTTCATTATATGACAAGGGGAACCACCTATAAAATCAGAATTCAAAAAATGTGTTTAACTTCCATTTATATGTTACACCTCCCATCTGCCTTACCCTAAGCTTACGCCCAATTAACCCCATTTCATGATAACTTTGTCAAATGACTGATTCACTTGATTACCACACATGAAACTTGTGTGCATGAATTTTCTATTATATAAAACTTGTGTGCATGAATTTTCTATCATATAAAACATCTATTTAAAAATTATTTTATTATTTGTGTAGAAAGTTGTATCTCAAACTGATGATAATTAAATACTTTTGATCTGGTTACAGAGTAAGTCAATAGCCTTTTATTATTGTTATTCTCCAATTTAGAATGTTGAATGTGGAATGAATTTTTCTGCTAAAAAGGAAGTTTTCATTTCAGTGATGTGCAGATTCAAGTAGAGAACTTAAAAAATTATATATGGAAATAAATCCCTCAAATTTATACCCCCTCATTCCACCCACCTCTCCAATATTTTTCAGTAGAGCTGGAGAAAGTCAGTGATAACCTGACAATAGTTTCCTTATTATCTTAAAGAATCAGAGATCATCCTATCCTGCATGACCTTATAACCTACAAAAATGAATAGATAATGAATAGAATGTAGTTTATACCTTGATCATTATTTGGAGGACTTTCTTAGATGAAAAAAAGTTTGGAAATTTTTTTCTTGAAGATAAAATGACCTTTATTGACTATATTACTTTTATTCTTCTAATTCTTTAGCGATCACTAAATGTCAGGTGGTTCTAGTAATGATGAGATTTTTTTTCCCCTTCTTTCACTTGTGGTTCAACATGATTCATAAATGATTGCTTTTAGTCTTCTCTTCTTGGCTGTACTGATTCTTTATAGAGTATTTCATGCAGCTCGATCATGAATACATATTTCTGGAGGAAATTTTACTTTAGGTCAGTTAGGATATAATAGAAGCAAAAAGAAGGCATAGGCATTCAATTGATAAATCCCACTATTGCTTACTCCTTTTGGAACTCTGAGAAGGTAAGGCAATTATTTATATGATATTACTTAGACAAGTGCCATTTTCCTAAGATTGCTTTCCTTACTGAATGCAACTTCTGCCTGGTCTCAATTCTTAATATTGTTATATCTTATTAATTTTCTCTATCCCCCTTTCCTCTCTTTCTCTTCATCTCGCTCCCTTTCTTTCCCTTTTTTTCTATCCAGTCCTATCCTTTCTTCCATAAAAGGTGGAAAGAAATGCATTCAATACCAGAGAATGTAAGCATACAAACAATTCATGTAAAGAAAAATTTGGTGTCCAATAGTAAAAGGAATTCTTGCTTGGGACAGAGAGAGGAAGTATTGTCTGGCCATGTGGAGTAGGGGAGAGGAAGCAGGAGGGCCTGCTTTCTAAAATGGCTTCAGTCAGTTTTTTTTCCAGAGGTGCCAACTGCTCCAAATTTTGAGGATTTCTGTAATATGGATCAGATAGCATCTTGGTTTGTCCCCACTGCCAGCCAAGGATTCAGCTTTTTGAGATCTGCTAAGTTAGTTCCCATGCACATGTTAGCTTTCCTTCTTCCAAAATTTTATTGCCATTGTCTTTGTTGAAATTTTTATCCTGGTAGATTATTCCTAGTTTAACAGTCTTTGTTGTTTTTCTATCATTTTAGGAGGGAGAAGGTATAAATACATGTATCCTATTTCTGTTTTTAACCGGAATATTTCATCCCATTTTTGACACAGATGTCTGAAATGTCTAGTTACATACAAAATGAGAGAAAGAAGCAAGTCCAAATAATAAAGAATCCCAAGTGAGAAACCAAGCCCTGTAACACAATACATGTATTGAATTCCCCCATCCCTATTAGTTCCCTGTCTCTCTGGAGTGTGATTTGAGGTGAGGATAGGGAATAAAAACTTTGTGCTTCACCTAGAGGCCTTCCTGAAGCCAGACACTTATGCATAAATGCTTACAGGGAATATGGTACCAGTCAACCCCCAATTTTTTTCACTTAAAGAATTAAGAACATTAAGCCTGATTATTAACCCCTTTTAATAATTAAAAAGAATTTAGGTAGTTTTATAAACCAATGTATATGACCATCAATAGTAATTTGTATTTCGCTTTTATGGTTTATACAAGTAAAAAATTCATTTAAAGATTTTACAATTTTAGTATTTACTGCTACATTGCTATTTACTGCTGCATTGACCCTAATATTGCTAGAAGAGAGTTTCTAGTCAAAGGAAGGTGCCATATAAATTTTAAGTAATTACATCAGTATGCTTTAATTTCCATACAGCAAGGGGATTCTCTACACTTTAATAGAAATACACATGGAGAGCTATGGACTATATTGGAATGACGACTTTTTTTTTCTTTGTATTTTATACTTCATTTACTCATTCAGTAACTCTCAAAAGCGTTCTTATACTTCAATTCCTACCCCTTAGACCAATTGTCCTCAGTGCTCTCTGACATTGTACCATTTTTAAAGCAAATATTTTGTAAAATGCTCTTTACTATCCTGAAATAAAATATAGAGATAATATACCCTACTTGCATACTTACTTGAAAGTAACCTATATAAAAGCTCTAACACAATTTGTATTAAGCATCTATTTATATGAATAATAAATGCTTGTATGTATATCACCATGAGTGGGATGCTAGGACTACAAACTGATATTAATATTTTGTACTGGAATCTCAACTACTAAGAGCAGCACTGCTGTTGGTGATGTGATCTCTAAAAGAATAACAACTTTTGGTTAAGCTATGACAAAACAAAATACATCTCTTGATTTTCATGGTAGTTACATTCCCAGAAAAAATTAAATTAAATATATTAAAGCCATACAGTAATACGTCATATTCAAATGTAAAATGATAGTAGAATCCAGGCTTAAAAAAATTTACAAACATGTTTATACCAGCAATGTCCTCTAGGGTATTGCAGGACATCTAGTGTCTCCTCTTACCTATTAGCAGTTTCCACCAATTATTATGACACCTAAAAATGTCCCCACAAATTTTTGAAATTTTCAGTGGCACTACCTTGTTGAGAATCACTGTGTTTGATTATCTAAAGATGATACTCTTTGTCATTTAACTTTTCCATTATGATACATCTTTTATTTATTTCACTATAAAATAAGTTAGTGGTTTCAGAAATCAGAGATAGTGATGGATTAAAACTGAAGTCACAACATTTAGTCAGCTAAAGTAATCAGAGATAGGGTGAGGTTCACTTTAATTTCAATATATAAATTAGAGAACTGAGAGATGTAGGATAGAAAAGGTTAGTTACTTGTGCAACATCACAAAGCCTCATGGTGGCAAAGTGCAATATTCTTTTTTAACCCTGCTGCATCCCTACACATAGGAAATTGTGTTCTAAATCTCCTTTGCATAACCACTGATTTGTCTTTTTATTAATAAGAAGGCAAAGAAGATTTAGAAAATTGGAAGCCCATTAACCTTATATCTTTCCTATAATGTGTTTTAATATTAATTAATTTTTACCTGCTTTTATTTTATTTTCTTTTTGTCTCTCTTATTTTTATTGCTTCTCATATCTTTTCTTTAGTACTTGCTATTCCTTTGTCATCATTGCATGTCTTTTCTTTTTATTGGCTTCTTAAATCCTGCTGCATTGCTTTTTGCCTTTTCTTCTTTAATCTTTTCCTTACTGTTTAATTTTTAAATCCTTTGCCCTTTATCTTTCTTTCAGTCTTTTTAGCTGCTCTCCATTCCTTTGATTTCCTTTTAAACGTTGTTTCTTCTTAACATTGTGTTGTTTCATTGATTTTTTTCTTTTTGTTTTATCTTTTTAATTTTACGTTTTTCTTTTGTATATAATGCTACAAGGAAAACCTGCCTGACCACCCAAACCGAATTAAAAAAGAGGAAATACTCCTAAATCCTACATGGAAAAAGAACAATATTTATTCAAAATTATTGCATGGATACTGAAAGATTTATATGACATATTTTCTTCTTTTTTATTTCTTGCTACTAGTTGTTTATTTTATGTAAAACCCAAATAATTGTTGTGCTTAAAATGTATAGCAAATTCAGTTATTTTCCTTGTATTAAAGAATATCATAATGTTAGCTATGTACAAAATATACTTTTGACTCATAAATATTTGTCTGTATCTGGGCCATAGGTAAATTTGCCTTTTTATTAAATCTTTAGAATAGCTTGAATTCATTTATTATACAATTATGAGCACAGATCAAGAGCATAAGCAGAAATAAGTAATTATAATGAAATTGTTATTCTTAAATAAAATTTAATCTGTCCAGATATTCTGGTATTTGACTTAATACATACTAGATTTTATGTTTTTATATTAATTTTATAACTACTTTTTTTTAGAATTTAAGAAAGACCTGAGGCATAAATACATTAATGAAACTCAACTAAATTGGGTTTGTTGTTGGTTTATGAGTCTGTCCCAGGGCATTCTGAGAAATGCCTGGATGGTGGTTTGGAACTGCTTGTACACAGAAAAGCATGTTCTTACACTCAATTCATTCCTGTGGGTGTGAATCCATTGTAAGGACCTTTTGATGAGGTTACTTCAGTTAAGGTGTAGCCCACCTCAATCAGGATGTGTTTTAATCCTATTACTGGAGTCCTTCATAAGCAGAATGAAATTCAGACATAGAGAGAGAAAGCCACAGAGGAAGCAGCCAGAAGTTGAAATCAGTGGAACCTGGAAGAGAAGGGAGAGACCAAGAGGTGCTGCCGTATGTCTTGCCATGCAGCAAACTAAGGATCAAGGATCACCGGCAGCCAGCCCCAGGACACCAGTCTTCTGGGAGAAGGACTGCCTGATAACACCTTGATTTGGACTTTGTTTTTGCCTCAAAACTGTAAGCTAATCAATTCCCAGTGCTTAAGCCAACTTTTTTTGTGGCATTTGCTTGATTTGTAAGGAAACTAAAACAGCCCATGAGGCAGATTGAATAGTCACTTTCCAGAGGGAGAAGAGCAGATAAATATTATAAGGAAAGATGTAAGTGCAGAAATCTTGGGTTCATCATTTCTGATTCAAACAAGAAAATTCTTGAGTAATATTCTATAGTTGAAGAAAGAGAAACCCAAGAGATAAAGTGACCCAGGTCATACATGCACAAAGTGACAGACTTAGGAATTGAATTCAGGCCTGACTTTATTGATTGTCTTGCCTTACATTATCTTATATAATTATACATTCTGTTGATGAACATTTTGATCCATTAAATGTAAGTTTAATTTTACTTATAGTTCATTCAATGGCTAAAATATAGCACTCCCAAGCATCTTTTCATTGATAGCTTTATGTATGTATAAATATAATATTATAAATATATTATTTTATATATTATTATATTATTTTTATTATTATTCAATATATATCTTGATATTTTAAACAATAGTTCTTTCATTCATTGAGTATTCTTGATACTTACTATTCTTAAAGCTAACTGCTAGAATTGTTTTTCTCTCTTAATTGATTACAATTAAATTCCAGTGTGCTTTTTTGGATAATGTTGTTGGTATGTCTGGTGGCTGCCCTCCTTACAGTGATAATCCTGTCCAGGGTTGGGCTGATTACATTTTTCCTAAATCCAAAAAAAGGGTTTAATGAGAAAATGGTTAATGCCCACAGGATTTTAGTGATGCATGTCAAATATACTAGTATACTTAAGGAAAAAAATTTGGTATTTTAATTATGTATTTCACATTAAGAAAAAATTTTATAAGTCCTTTTCCTAGGTACTACTTTCTAAAACTAGTTTTTTTATTGTATTTAATTAAAGCAATGAAATTTAGTTTCTTTGATAATATGACAATTTTAGGCTACTAATTCCAAAACCTGATGATTATTAGAATAACCTGGGGAAATTTTTGAAACTTCCTTTTGAAAATGGGCCCTACTCAAGATTCACCAGACTGGTATTCTGTGTATTTGGGTATGTTAGCTTAAAATGTATTTTCTGTGTTCTTAATAGGTTTTGATTTACAACTTTCATCAGCTTATATCAGTCACTTGCAAAGTATGGTCCAGCATCAGTATCACCTGGGAACTATTGTTAGAAAGGCAAAATTAGTATGATTTTACTTGTTTTTAAAATAAATTTTCATAATATATGCATTATGTTTGGATGAGTTATAGACTTCAGTAACACCAAATGTTTTGAAAGTCCAATTTCCATGGATTACATTCCATGTATAAAACACAAGTTGACATTAAAGTAAAAATATTACTGAGGTCTAAAACTGATTCCTTCCCTGACTAATAATGTATCACTTGAGATCTTAATTTCTTTGTTTGAAATTATTGTAAAAATTAGCTAAATGTGCCAAAGTGCTTTTGGAAAATTTAAATGTAGTGGATATGCAAAAGATGGGTATATCAGGTATGGCATTATATAGCTATAATGAGGGCTATTATTCATTTTTCTCATTTTATTTTATCATAATTTTTATCAACATGTTACCTGCTTATGTTTCAGCCAGTAACTGTAAGCACAACTTATACCAGTCAGTTGCAAAGTATGGTCCAGCATCGGTATCACCTGGGAACTATTGTTAGAAAGGCAAAATTAGTACAATTTTACTAAATTCTCATAATATATACATTTTGTTTGGGTATGTTGTAAAATTCAGTAACACCAAATGTTTTGAAAGTTCAATTTCCATGGACTAAGCAATGACTATATGACACCCAAAGACTGTGCTGATTGGAAGCAATAAGACATAGCCAGTTATGAAGTGATCATAGAAATCATCTAGACTCCCTTCTAGCTGATGCAGAAGCTTCTCTGGAGCATCCCAGTCTTTGCTTGAATGCTGCCAGGCCCTAGGTTTACTTCTTTATGGGGATACCTTAATATTTAGGGTCAAATCCACTTTTAATATGTTATGCAATCCTTCCAAGTTTGAAATGATATAAAAATAATATATTTTGACTAAATCAATTAATAATAAATAAAAATTTGGGAGTAGCAGATACATTATCTTTACTTATTATTTCAAAAAAAGTTTCAACTCCCTCTCAAATTTGTGAAAACTTTAAATATGGGTCAACTTAAACAGAAGTATTTGTAGAACAAAATGATTCACAGACACAGTAATGAATTGCAGAGTTCTGAATGTGGCCTTACCTGGTATGGTTATAAGCAAAATACAAAAACAAAGGGAAAGCAGCTACTATGTTGAATGTCTGAACTAAAATCTAACAAGAATTTTGGCAGAATGGTCTTAAAATAGCAAGATAAAAATTAATGCGATGAATATAAAATCTAGTTCTTAAATTCAAAAGATGTTGTACAAGTAATGGATAAAAATGAACTTAGAAATACACCAACAAGTATTTATTTAATGAGTATATGTTCAAATAACACAAAATATATGGTGGAATTGGTGAAACAGTTTGTAGATTTTACACAGTTTTGCCCAATACATGTTAAAGATCAATTTGACATTTTTATAATCTGCTCTTAGTAAAACCTTTTATAAGATTTTCATGATATAATATATTCATAGCTTAAATTATATTTTCATTTCACATTAGATAATGAATTTTGCCCTCTAATAAGTCCTTTATACAGAATTGCCCACAATTAACACTAATTGACTTAAAAATAAGGATCACCACATAGCTGTGGTGCCAATACCATCAAGTAGAATTCTTTAATGATACACTGATTGATAAAATAGCATAAGTACAATGAAATAAACAGGTTAGTAAGGAGGAGATTGCCAGCAGGGTATGACTTGAAGAATCCAGATCAAGCTTTACCTCTTTAGAATTTGCTTAAAACACTTCTTTATGTCTCTGTCTCTTATTCCTTACACAGATATATTTGACAATGAGCAATGTATCCAAAGTTATTCTGTATCCTTTATCATATCCACTCCACTGGACATGATTGGAGAAAACATTTTACTAAGATGCCTGAGGAGTTTCCATGTGGAGAATAAGGAGACAGGAATGACTGCAATAGAAACACATTATTTATTAAATCTCAATCTATTCTTTTGTAAAAGCCACACTTACAGATCTCACAATACCCACAACTGTCAGTAAAAGTCAACTGTAGGACAGTTTAACTAACTGAAATATTGATAGGCATGATTTCAGAGATGGTATCATTTGACCAAAAACTGTGAGGTGTAATGGTTTATTTTAGCCTCACTTTCCTTCAGACTTCCTTAAATTACATAATTTAAAGATAATACATTTCAAATTTTTCCTTCAATTTATTCTTATAAATTACTTTTTTCACTCAATGTTGTTAGTATGACCTGACTCTACTACTGAAGATGTTTGTTTCCGAACTCTGACCATTTCAAAGAGATGTCCTTCATAATTAATTAAAAACCTACGTATGGATTTTGAAGAAACAACACAGAAACATTAATTGATAATTTTATGATGTATTAATTGATGTATTTTATGATATTAAAAAATTTATACTTTTTAATTTTTTTTAAAGATACTTAGATTACATAAATGTTACATAAAAAATATAGGGGATTCTCATATGCTCCGCTCCCACATTTTCCCACATTAGCAACATCCTTCATTAGTGTGGTACATTTGTTACAATTGATGAATACATTTTGGAGCATTGCCACTAAGCATGGATTATAGTTTACATTATAGTTTACACTCTTACCCACACAATTTTGTAAGTTATGACAAGATATATAATGGCCTGTATCTGTCATTGCAATGTCATTCAGGACAATTCCTAAGTCTTGAAAATGCCCCTATATTACAACTATTTTTCCCTCTCCTTCCCCTCAGAACCTTCAGTGATCACTGCCTCCACATCAATGATAAAAGTTCTTCCATTACTAGAATCACAATAAGTCTATAGTAGAATAACAATAAGTCTACTCTAGTCCATTGTTCACTCCCCAATCTTGAAGATTCTGGGATGGTGATGTCCACTCTGCTTCTAATTGAGAGGGGGCTTAGATCCAAGAGGGCAGATGGATGGTACTTTCTTGCTTGCAGTTGCAGACTCTCTCTGTTTCTTGGGATGGTCATTGTCCATCATCATCTCCTTGTTAATTGTCCTGGGTGAATCCAATGGACTGGAGAGTAGGTGTTGCAACTCTGTTGAGATTCAGGGCCCAGCTGGCACATGGACAGCCCAAAGATTTAAGTCACTTGGACATACACCTATCAAATCTAGTACTAGCAATAGGTTCAAATAGAAGGGACAGAAGAACCATGTGGAGGGAAACCACAACTGAGTGCAACTCTGTCACACTGGGGAGCATAAATTCCAAAGTAGGGCCCACTGGCAGGGTGCCAAGCTCCTGAGCTGTCTGCCCTGCCTTTAGTGTCTGGATGTCTCAAGAGCCCTCAGGAGCCCCGCTATTTGAGGCAATATTTGCTTTGGCAGTCAATCAGATCCTGCTGAGACATGCATAAGCGTAACCTCTGGAATGACATCCCGACTCACTTTGAAGTCTCTTAGCCATATAAACTCATTTGTCTTTACCCTTTTCCTCTTTTGGCCCAGGTCTTTTTCCAGTTGCATTGCTAGTTGGTGCTTAGTAGTAATCCCTCGGTGCCAGGGAAGCTCATCCCTGGGAGTCATGTTCCATGCTGAGGGGAAGGTAATGCATTTATATGTTGAATTTGGCTTAGAGAAAGGCCACATTTGAGCAATAAGGAGGCTCTCCGGAGGTAACTCTTAGGCAACCTATAATACTAGGCTAAATTTTAATTTCAAAAGTAAAGGTTCATAAGTATAGTCACCAATATCAAGGGCCCGTCAATGATCCATCCTCCTTCACTAGTCACTGCCCCTGTACTTGGGGGGTTCTTGCTGCCCCATTATAGAATGTGGCACAGCTCCCCAGGGTGGGAATTTGATATTCTTTCAGTTATTGTGTGGATCTCCACCCATTGTGAAAATGCCCCATGAACATTTGAACACATTCATATGCCTTATAGGTATGTCCCAGGTACACCTCCTCCCATGCATCCCCCTTCACTGACACCCCGCACCAGTGATCATTCCCTGCCACAGTTGTAACCCTTCCATGACCCAAAACTTCTTCACAAATGAAGCCAACAAAATAACCAAATACAGTTAATTTTAAAAATGAAATGATAGTTTTAAAAATAACAAAAAATATAAAAAATTCAAAAAAAGTTTTGAAATTATAAAAAATATAAAATTAAAAAAAATTTTTTTGACTTGTCTTTCATCGCTGTAAGATCTGTTGTCTTGTATGCACAGGGACATTTTTTTTCTGTTTATTCCCCCAGTGTCTTATTTTTTCATTTTGCCTTTAAGAAGCTTTCGGTTACAGAAAAGTCATGTGCAGAATATCAGGGATTCTCATATACTCCACATTCTCCCCCTTTTCCCCTTTCCTCTATTAATTACATTTTACTTGTGGATGGCACATTTCTTACACTTGATGTACAAATACTGAAACATTGCTACTAACCACCATCAATAATTTGCATTATGGTTTACATTTGGAACCATACACTATCATAAATTTTGATGAAATTTAACATGGCCTGAATCCATCTTTGCAAGATCATGTAGAACAATTTCATTGCCCCCAAAATGCCCCATGTTCCACGTATTCTCTTCCTCCCTCGCTCTCCCCTCAGGACCCACAGCAAACACCGAGCATCAGTCCTTGAAGAACAAGATTCATAGTTACTTGCAACAACATTGAAGGCTTGACACACTGGCCTGTCCTCCCCTATTTGGCACTGCCTATGCTCTCGAAAAACTCCCGCTCCTATTTGAGAACAGAGCAGGAATCCCCAGAATGGGAGTACATCTTCCCGCTCATTATGTGGGTCTCTACCCACTGATTCAACAAACTATATCAAGGTGAACAATCACACACTCCCTAGAAGCCTGCTCCAGGTTTGCCCTGTCCCATATGCCCACCACATCAAACACTATAAACCAGTAACCCACCCCTGCCATATTTCCACAAGAACATTGCCAATGTTGTAGTTTCAACCACATACCCACAAATCCTGAGAGTTCACCTGTTCCCTCCTTAACTCTCCCTTCAGTTCCATGGACAGTCCAACCCACCCTTCCCACCCGACCCCCTTCACATACCAGCACCGCCAAACCCAATAGCGTCACTGTACCACTGTCATGCCCATCCACTACACAACTAAACCCTCCCACCTTATCATAGATTTTGACCATATGGGCATTGGCTCACAACCTTCTTCTCCCTTTTTGTCTTCTGTAAACTTATCTTCCAGACTCTAGCTCTGTGAGTCTGCTTAATTTGCTTGTCTTCCACAACGGCTGAATGATTCTACATTCCCACCAGCAGTGGATAAGTGTTCCCATTCCTCCACATTCTCTCCAATACCATTAGTCCTCTGTTTTTTTAATAGCTGCCAGCCTAATGGGCATAAGATGATAGATCATTGTGGTTTTGATTTGCATTTCCCTAATAGCTGGGGATGTTGAGCATCTTTTCATGTGCTTTTTAGCCATTTGTATTTCATCTTTGGAGAAACATCTGTTCAAATCACTTACCCATTTTTTAAATGGGTTATCTTTTTATTTTTGATGTGTAGGGTTTCTTTATCTATGCTTGATATTAGACCCCTATCAGATATATGGTTACCAAATATTTTCTCCCTTTGAGTAGGCTGCCTTTTCACTTTCTTGATAAATTCCTTTGAGGTTCAAAAGTTTTTAATTTTGAGGAGGTCCCATTTATCTATTTTTTCTTTTGTTTCTTGTGCTTTGGGTGTAAAGTTTATGAAACCATTTCCTAATACAAGATCCTGTAGATGCTTCCCTACATTATCTTCCAATGTCTTTATGGTATTGGCTCTCATATTTAGATCTTTGATCCATCTTGAATTAATTTTTTGTTTAAGATGTGAGATGTTGTTTCTCTCTCATTCTTTTGGATATGGATATCCAGTTCTCTAAGCACCATTTGTTGAAGAGGCCATTCTCTCCCAGTTCAGTGGGCTTAGTGGCCTTGTCAAATATCAGTTGACTGTGTATGCAAGGATCTATATCAGAACTCTCAATTTGGTTACATTGATCAGTATGTCTATCCTTGTGCCAATGCCATGCAGTTTTGTCCACTGTAGCTTTGTAGTATATTTTAAAGTCAGGTAGTGTGATTCTTCTGATTTCATTTTTCATTTTTCATTTTGTCTTTGGCTATTTGGAGCCTCTTGCCCTTCCAAATAAATTTCATAGTTAGCTTTTCCAATTCAGTAAAAAATGCTGTGATAATTTTTATTGGGATTGCATTAAATTTGTAAATCTGTTTAGGTAGGAGAGACATCTTAATGTTTAGGTTTCCTATCCTGAACAGGGAATATTCTTCCATTCATTTAGGTCTGCTTTAATTTCCTTTAGCAGTGCTGTATTGTTTTCTCATATAAATCATTTACATCTTTAGCTAAAATTATTCCTAGGTATTTAATTTTTTTAGTTGTACTTCTAAATGGGATTGTTTCTTGATTTCCTCCTCAGATTGCTCATTATTGGTGTATAGAAATACTACTGATTTTTGCACATTGATTTTATAACCTGCCACTTTACCAAACTCATTTATATGCTCTGGAAGCTTTGTTGTAGATTTCTCAGGGCTTTTTATATATAGGATCATGTCATCTGCAAATAGTGAAATTTTTACTTGTTCCTTTCCAATTTGGATGTCTTTTATATCTTTATCTCACCTAAGTGCTTGAGCAAATACTTCTAATAAAAGTGGTGACGGTGGGCATCCTTGTCTTGTTCCAGATCTTAGAGGGAAAGCTTTTAGCATTTCACCATTGTATATGATGTTAGCTGTAGGTTTTTTATATATACCGTTTGTCAAGTTGAGGAAGTTTCCTTCTATTCCTATCTTCTGAAGTATTTTTATCAGGAAAAGGTGCTATATTTTGTCAAATGCTTTTTCGGCATCAATAGAGATGATCATGTGATTTTTTTTCTTTCGATCTGTTTATGTGGTGTATTACATTGATTGATTTTCTTATGTTGAACCATCCTGCATACCAGGGATGAAACCTGCTAGGTCATGGTGTATAATTTATTTGATGTGTTGTTGAATACAATTACTAAATATTTTGTTGAGGATTTTAGCATCCAGGTTCATTAGAGTGATTGATCTATAGTTTTTCTTTCTTGTGGCATCTTTGTTTGGCCTTGGTATTAGGGTGATGTTGGCATCATAGAATGAATTGGGCAATGTTCCCTCCACTTCTATTTTTTGGAAGAGTTTAAGTAGGATTGGTGTTAGTTCTTTCCAGAATGTTTGATAGAATTCACCTGTGAAGCTGTCTTGTCCTGGACTCTTCTTAGTTGGGAGGTTTTTGATGACTAATTCAGTCTCTTAATTTGTGATGGGTCTGTTGAATTCATCAATTTCTTCTTTTGTCAATGTAGGCTGCTTGTGTATTTCTAGAAATTTGCCCATATCCTCTAAACTATCCATCTTGTTAACATGCATTTTTTCAAAGTACCGTCTTATGATTCTCTTTATTTCTGTGGGGTCAGTGGTGATATCCCCTTCCTCATTTCTTATTTTATGTATTTGCATCTTCTCTCTTTTTTTTTTTTTTTTGTTAGTCTAGCTAAGGGTTTGTCAATTTCATTAATCTTCTGATTTTGTTTATTTAGTCTAGTGCTTTCTTATTTTCAATTTCATTTAGCTCTGGTCCAATCTTTGTTATTTCCTTCTTTCTACTTGCTTTGGGCTTAATTTATTGTTCTTTTCCTAATTCCTCCAGGTGTGCAGTTAGGTCTTGATTTTAGCTCTTTCTTCTTTTTTAATGTAGGCATTTATGGCTATGAATTTCCCTCTTAGCACTGCTTTTGCTGCATCCCATATGTTTTGATACATTGTGTTGTCATTTTCATTCATTTCAAGGTACTTAGTGATTTCTTTTCCAATTTCCTCCTTGACCCACTGATTGTCTAAGAGTGTGTTGTTTAACTTCCATGTCTTTGTGCCTAATCTGCTTCTCTGCCCCTTACTGATTTCCAGCTTGATTCTATTGTGGTCAGAGAAATTACTTGAATTATACAAATTTGAATTATACAAATTTCAGTCTTTCTGAATTGAGTGTTGTTCTGTGGCCTATCATGTGGTCTATCCTGGAGAATGATCCATGTGCACTCAAGAAGAGTATATATTCAACTGTATTTGTGTGTAATGTTCTGTACATGTCTATTAGGTCCAGATCTTCTAATGTATTATCAAGGTCTCTGTTTCTTTATTGATCCTCCATCGAAATGTTCTGTCTAATGAAGGTAATGGTATATTAAAGTCCCCCACTGTAATTATAGAGGCATCTACTTCTCCCTTAGATTTTCCAGTGTTTGCCTCATGTATTTTAGGTGCCCTGGTTAGGTGCATAAATGTTTATGATTGTTCTTTCTTCTTGATAGATTACCAATTTTATTAATATATAGTGTCCTTCTTTGTCTCTTATAATAGTTTTGCATTTAAAGTCTATTTTGTCTGATATTAGTATAGCTTCCTCTGCCATTTTTTTTATTATTGTTTGAATGTAAAATTGTTTTCCAACCATTCACTTTCAACCTTCTTGCATCCCTGGGTCTAAGGTGAGTTTCTTATAGATAGCATATAGATGGGTAATGTTTCCTTATCCATTCTGCCAATCTGTGTCTCTTGATTGGAGAGTTTAATCCATTAACATTCAATGTTATTACTGTCAAGGAATTACTTACAATAGCTTATTTTCTTTAGGTGTATGTATGCTATATATTGTTTTTATTTCTATTTTTATCATTTTAGTTATTCTTACACTCTCCTCCAACTCTCTCCTGTTTTTTCCTTTCAACCTGCAGAACTCCCTTTAGTATTTCTTGAGGGGCAGGTTTCTTATGGACAACTCTCTTACTTATTGTTTATCTGTGAATATTTTGAACTCTCCCTCATTTTTGAATGCCACTTTTTGCTGGATAGAGAATTCTTGGCTGGAAGTTTATTTCTTTTAGCATTTTAACTGTCATCCCACTGCCTTCTTGTCTCCATGGTTTCAGATGAGAAATCAGCACTTAATCTTATCAAGCTTCCCTTGTATGTGATGTAGCTCTTTTCTCTTGCTGCTTTCAGTATTCTCTCTTTGTCTTGAGTAGTGGACAGTTTGACAAGTATATGTCTTGGTGTAGTCCTGTTATGATTTATACCATTTATATGTGTATGTCCATGTCCCTCAATAGAGTTGGGAAATTTTCAGTCATTATTTCCTCCAACAGTCCTTCTGCCCCCTTTACCTTCTCTTCTCCCTCTGGGATGCCTGTAATAACGTATGTTTGTGCATTTCATGTTGTCATTCAAATCCTTAAGTCCCTGCTTGATTTTTTCTCTCTTTTTATCTATGTGTTCTACTATCTGTCTGATTTCAGCTGTATTGTCTTCCACATTGCTGATTCTTTCTTCTGCCTTTTCAACTCTGCTGTTATGTGCTTCCAGTGTATTTTTGCTTTCTTGCATTGTGCCATTCATCACCATCAGGTCCGTTATCTTTTTATGTATGTTTATAATTTTTTCAGTATGTTCCCCCAGTGTCTTCTTAATATCCTTTATCTCTTCTTTCACTTCATTAAGTTGATTCATGATATTTGTTTGGACATCCTTGATTAGTTGTTCCACATTCTGCATCTCCTTCTGTTTTGTAGTTTGTTTGTGAGACTGAGCTATGTCTTCTTGTTTCTTTGTATGGCTTGTAATTTTTTGTTGGTGTCTGGGCATTTGTTTATCTTAATGGGCTTATTTGGTTGGTTACCTTCTCTTACTACTCCAAGGTTTTATTTTGTTGTTTCTTTGTGTGTGATAAAGTTAATTTTTATACTTGGTTCCTTTGTGTTCCCTTGGAAAAAACAAATTAGGACCAGAGAAAAGGAAAGAGATAAGAAGAGAAAAATAATAGTAGTAAGAATAATAAAAAAGGTAGAAGAGGAACCGTACAAGAGCTAAGAAATTAAGTAATACCAATTAAAAAATCATAAAAAATACAAAGGAATAAGAATAAAATAGGTATAATAGAATAAAATGAAACAAGAAACAAAACCGAGAGAAAAAGTAAAATGAATTAAAAGGCTGGACCGATGCGAATAGAAGGGTAAAAAAAAGGAGAGAGAAACTGAAAAAATGAAGACCAAGCAAGAAGTGGTGATCTGAAAGAAAAGCGACATAAGTCAGAAGACAGAAAAATGAAGGAAAGAAGAGAAATAAATTTGGTTGAAAAAAATAAGTAAAAGGAAAAAAGAAAGGAAACAAAGAAAGGGAAAAGAACAAACAAGAAAGAAAACAGCAACAAAGAAACAACCCAGGAAAAAGAGCCTTCCCCCTTAGGCCCCTAGGGAACTTCTCAGGCTGCTGGTGTTCGTTAATTAATCACCCTGCAGTCTGCTGTCTAACAGGTGATGTATCCAGTTTTAGCAAATAAAATAATGGAAAAAGAAAAAAAATCCAAAAACCCATAAAACAAAATAATAGAAACTCAGTCCATAAGTTCTCTATCATAAGATGCTAGTTCTGTGCCTTATCTCTCCCTGGATCCTTCTCTTAGGAGGTAACAGGACTGGAACCAGGGACCTTCTACATGTAACGCAGTAATTCCCCCACTGCACTACAGCTACTCTATAGACTGAACACGCTTTTGAAAGCTCATCTGGCTCTTTCTGCCTCCATTTCCCTTAAGCAAGATGGATTTCTAACAGTTTTCTGGGGCTGGGCTAGTTAAGTGTCTGTCTCTTCCCCCTCCCTGACCAAGTTCCTCTCTCCCAGGGTGGCTGAGTGTGACAGCCTCCCTGAGAAGATCCTCCCTCCCATCTCCCCGGGACCACCCCAGTGCTGGCTGGTATCCTCCCCTAGATTCAAAGGTGGCTCAGGTGGCCAAACCCACAGAAAGAAAACCACTCACCACCCTTCGCCAGAACACTCGTCCTTCCATTGAATGTTCCCTCCCACTCAGCTGGCTGGTGAGAGCCAGGTGGTCCACAGAGGCTACTTGCCTTAAGGGTGGGGCTTACCCACCCACTGTTTCCAGCCACAGGGGCAAGCAACTCATGGTTTTCCTTTGGGCTCTTTATCTCTTTGTCCAGCTCCCTCCTGAATGATGCCCTGCAGCCTCCTGCTCTGTGGATTCCCAAAACAGCTCACTCAGGTAGGCTTTTGCCCCTTCTCTGCTGTTTTTTGTGCAAAAGAGCTGAGCAGTGCCTACTATATTTACGCCATTTTCCTGGAACTCTATGAAGTACTTTTGTTTGTTTTCTTATTCAGTTATACCCTGCTTTGTTCATAAAAGAATTTTGGTTGTTTTCTACTGAATGTATACAACTAGGAATTTATTTTGATTAAAGGTATTTCTGGAACCAAACACCTGATAACATAGTGCTAGAATCACTATAAAGCATGCAATCATAATGAATTTCAGTTGCATTAAAGATGACCTGTCTATTGTATCTAGCACTAAAATTCTTCTTTTAGTTAAGTAATTGCTGAAAATCCCTGAAGAAGCAAGAATACAGATATAGGGCAACTACTTATTTAATAATTTAAACCTTTTTTTTCTTTATTAGAGAAGTTAAGGGTTTATGGAAAAATTGTTCATAAAATATAGGATTCCCATACATCACCCCACCACCAACACCTTGCATTGGTGTGGAACATTTGTTATAATTAAAGATAGCACATTTTTATAATTGTACTATTAATTAAAGTCCATGATTTAAATTAAAATTCCCTGTTTGTGTTGTGTGTTTCCATGTACTTCTTTTTTTTTTTTAATTTCTTTTTTAGTTTTCCCATGTACTTTTAAAAAACAGTTTTATTCTGTTACCGTATATACAATCTAACATTTCCCTTTAATCACATTCAGATATGTATTTCAGTGCTGTTAATTGCGTTCATAATATTGTGCTACCATCATTTCTATCCTTTACCAAAATATTTGCATCATTCCAAGTAGGAACCCTATATATCTTAAGCCTTAACTTCCCAATCCCTCTCCCAAACCCATCACCTGGTAACTTGTATTCTAGATTCATTCTAGATTCTATTAGATTGCTTACTGTTGTTGTTTCAAATCAGTGAGATTACATAATATTTGTTCTTTTGTGTCTGGCTTATTTCACTCAACATGGTATCTTCAAGGTTCATCCAAGTTATTGCATGTATCAGAACTTCATTCATTTTTATGGAAGAATAAGATTCCATTATATGTATATACCACATTTTATTAATCCATTCATCAGTTGATGGACACTTGGATTGCTTTCATCTTTTGGCAATTGTGAATAATGTTGCTGTGAGCATTGGTATGCAAATATCTGTTCAAGTCCTTGCTTTCAATTCTTTTAGGTATATGCCTAGTAGTAGGATTACCAGGTCATCTAGTAGTTCTAACTTAGCTTTTTGAGAAACTGCCAAACTATCTTCCACAGCAAAACAGCTGCATCATTTTACATTGCTACTGGCAATGAATGATTGTAACTATTTCTCCCCATGCTCTCCAACACTTGTTATTTTCTATTTTTCTAATAGCAGCCATTCTAATGGGTGTGAAATGGTATCTCTGTTTTTTTTTTATTCTAAAGTAATATATATTCTTTGTAGAAATATAAGCAAGCAAAACAAACCATAACACATATAAATACCCCTCAGAGGTAACTACTGTAAACATTTTTTAACATAGCCTTCTAGTCTCATACATTTTTTAAACAAATCAATTTTATTGATACATATTAATAAAGCATACAATTCATCCCAAGTGTAAAATCAATGGTATATGGAATAATCACATAGTTGTGCATTCATCACTTCACATTATTGGAACATTCACATTATTTCAATAATAATAATAATAATAAAAAACAAAAAAATAGACTAACAAATAAGAAAATTCCTCACATCTCAATCTCTCTGTGCTTCTCTCACTGTACGTAACTGCTGTTTCTGGTTATTCTATCCAAAGTGTATAATCAATGGCTTTTAGCATAATCACAATGTTGTAAGTTCTTCATCTCAAAAATTTTAGAACAATTTCATTACTCCAAAAAGAAAGACTCCACATCCCTTGGCATTCCTTCCCTAGCCCTACATAGCCACTAATCTAATTTCATCTTTATAAATTGATTTATGTTTACATTTTATATAAATGGAATCATACAATATGTAGTACTGTGACTGGTCTCCTTCACTTAGTATAATTTTTTTTTTGGTCTGGTATTAACATTTTGTAGTATTAACTTATATTTGTACAGCTTCAAAGAAAAATGGTCTTATATAAACAATACTACTCATATTCATATTTCATAGATTTATATTTCACATAATATATTTAGTTCATAATAGGGCAATCATATAGTTTTGTCCTTTTGTGTCTGGCTTGCATCACTCACATAATGTCCTCCAGGTTTATCCATGTTGTCATGTTTCACGACTTCATTTCTTCTTCCACTGCATAATATTCCATCGTGTGTATACTCCACAATTTGTTTATCCATTCATCAGTTGATGTACACCTGGATGATTTCCACTATTGGCTATTGTGAACAATGCTGCTATGAACATCAGCGTGCAGATGTCTATTTGTGACACTGCTCTCAGTTCTTCTGGTATATATGTAACAATGGTATTGTCGGGTCCCTTGGCAAGTCTGTATTCAACTTCCTTAGGAACTGCCAAACATGGCAGTACCATTCTACATCCCATCTCTCCACATCCTCTTCAACATTTACAGTTTTTGACTTTTTAATAGCGGTCAGTCTAATAGGTGTGAAATGATAGCTCATTGTAGTTTTGATTTGCATTTCCCTAATCGCTAGTGATGTTGAACATTTTTTCATGTGTTTCTTCACCATTTGTATTTCTTCTTTGGAAATACAAATAAGTTGTCTTTTTAAGTCTTTTGTACATTTTAAAATCATATAGTTTGTCTTTTCTTGTTGATTTTTATGATCACCTTATACATCATGGATACTAACCCTTATCAGATATGTGATTGCCAAATATTTTCTCCCATTGAGTCGGCTGCCTTTTCACCCTTTTGACAAAGTCCTTTGAGATGCAAAAGTGTTGAATTTTGAGGAGGTCCCATTTATCTGTTCTTTTGTTGCTTGTGCTTTGGGTGTAAAGTTTAAGAAACTAATGCCTACCACAAGATCTTGAAGATGTTTTCCTACATTTTCTTCTAGGAGTTTTATGGTTGTTTTTATATTTAAGTTCTAGATCCATTTTGAGGTAATTTTTTATACGTTGTGAGATAGGGGTCTTCTTTCTTTCTTTTGCATATGGCTGCCCAATTCTCCCACCACCACTTGTTGAATAGAGTGTTCTGGCCCAGCTGGGTGGACTTAACAGCCTTGTAAAAAGTCACTTGACTGTAGATGTGAGGGTCAATTTCTGAGTTCTTAGTTCGGTTCCATTTGTGAATCTGTCCTTATGCCAGTGCCATGCTGTTTTTTGTTTTTTGTTGTTGTTGTTTTTACCACTGTAGCTAAGTAATATGCTTTAAAGTCAAGGATTAGCCTTCTGACAGATGAACCTGAAGAACAGCCTGTGGCAAAAGTACAGGGGCTCTCCAGTCTTTTCTGATCATCGTCCTGTCCCAGGCATGCACTTGTGGCCTTAGGAATTCCCTCATTTATGGGGATTGAATGCCCCCTCTTGTTTCTATGAAATATTCTTTCCTCCTGGTCCTGGGCACTCTTATGTTGTAAGCCCGTAAACCTTTATCCCAGGATGTTGTGATTTGGTTGTTTCTTACCCTGGTTTAACTTTCGTCTTGCTGCTTCTGTATGCAGGGTGAGTTATGGCCTGCAAGCCAGAGAGAAATGTCCTGGTTTAGTCCAACAGGCTGCCACTAGAGAGACTGGCACAGAAATACCTATACCCCAGTATATGCATAGAAGTTACACTGCTCCTCTGGAGCTGGAACCAGAGATCTGCACTAAGAGTGAGATCTAGCTCCACACTGTACAGTGGGTGGGGTTGGGGAAGAGTCAGAACATGAGGTTTCCCTACTGATTTTAAGTTGCTTTTTTCTTGATTTGGAAGCTGATCTAGATACTGCAACCCTTTGACTAGTTTTTGGAGCTCTGAGAAAGAGGTCTCTGCTGGTTTAGAAAAAACTAAGTGAACAGATTAGAAAAATCACTCAAAGATTTTGTGGAGGAATGAAATCCTGGAAAAAGCCACGTTGGCTGACTCAGAATCGATAATTAACCTGTTAAAAAACACTAAACTGAAACTGTTTTTAAAAGCTGTTGTACCATTTTATATTTTCATCAACAGTGTATGAGGGTTTCAGTTTCTCTACAACCTTGCCACATCTGGTATTTTCAGACTTTGAAATATGAGCCATTCAAGTGGGTGGATAGTAATATCTCATTATGATTTTAACTTACATTGCCCTAATGATTAATGATATTTTTGTAGCCATTTACATGTCTTCTTTGGTGATCTATCTATTCAAAATGCTTGCCCATTTTAAATTTAGTTTGATTATTTGTTATTGAGTTGTAAGAATCCTGTATATATTCTGGATATAAGTCCTTTATCAGAAAAATTATTTCCGAAACATTCTCTCATTTAGTGGCTTTTTCATTTTCTTAATGGTGTTTTCAAGAGCAAAATATTTTAATTCTGTTGAA
Source organism: Cabassous unicinctus (assembly GCA_029593785.1). Lineage (NCBI taxonomy): Eukaryota > Metazoa > Chordata > Mammalia > Cingulata > Chlamyphoridae > Cabassous > Cabassous unicinctus. The sequence continues at coordinate 54,599 of JAQZBX010001298.1, forward strand.
ATACAGTTTATCAATATTTTCCATTCTTTTATGGATTATCTTTTTGGTGTTATATCTGAGAATTCTTTGTCTAATCTAAAGCCATAACGTTTTCCTCTTATATTTTCTCATAAAATTTTACTCTTGAAATGTTATAATTTTATCTTTTATATTAGGTCAATAACTCATGCTGTGTTAATTTTTGTATATGGTATGAAGGGCTAAGAAATTTTTTGTATATGGATATCCAGTTGTTCCAGAACCATTTGTTAAAAGAGCATCCTTGCTTCTAAATTGCCTTGGCTCTTTTGTCAAAAATCAATTGGCCATGCTTATTAATGGTTTGTTTCTGAACTCTCTAATCTGTTCCAATGATCTCTATGTCTAGCTTTACACTGATACCACACTGTTTGAAGTACAACAGCTTTATAATAAAGTTTGAAATCAGGTGGCATGAGTTCTCCAACTATTTACTTCTTTCAAAAAATTATTTTGGTGATTCTGGTTTCTTTGCATTTACATATACACTGTAGATTCATCTTGTAAATTTCTGCAAAAAAAAAAAAAAAGCCTGCCAAGATTTTGACAATTTATATTGATACATAAATCAATTTGAAGAAAACTGTCTGTAAGAGCCCATTGCAAATGAAAATTATCACTGATATTTCAAATTTATTAAAATAATTGAAGGAAATCTTGCATTCTATTTTATATTCCATCTGTGCTATTTTAAATAAAAATGTTTGTTGATGATATTTCAAAAGTAATACAGCAGGAAAATATTTATTCTGTAGTTTCTTATGCACTCTTTTTTAAAAATATATTTTTATTTTTTCTTAAAGATACTTAGATTACATAAAATACTACATAAAAAAATATAAGGGATTCCCATATGTCCCACTCCCTACACGTCCCCCTTTTCCCCACATTAACAACTTCTTTCAGTAATGTGGTACATTCATTGCAATTGATGAACACATTTTGGAGCTTTGCCATTAAGCATGGATTACAGTTTACATTGTAGTCCACACTCTCACCCACTCAATTCTGTAGGTTATGGCAGGATATACAATGACCTGTATCTGTCGTTGCAATGTCATTCAGGACAACTCCAAGTCCCCAAAGTGCCCTCATGTTATACCTCTTTTTCCCTCTTCCTGCCCTCAGCACCTCCAGTGGCCACTGTCTCCACATCAATGATATAATTTCTTCCATTGCTAGAATCACAATAAGTCTATAATAGAATACCAGTAAGTCCACTCTAGTCCATAGTACATTCCCCAGTCCTGAGGATTCTGGGATGGTGATGCCCACTCCATCTCTAATTCAGAGGGGGCTTTGATCTCATATGGCTGATGGATGGGACTCTCTTGCTTGCAGTTGTAGACTCTCTCGGTTCCTTGGTATGGTGGTTGTCCATCCTTACCTCCTTGTTAGTTGTTCTGGGTGAGTCCAATGAACTGGAAAGTAGGTTTTGCAACTCCACGGAGGCTCAGGGCCCAGCTGGCACATAGACAGCCCAAAGATTCAAGTCTTTTGGGTGTATACCTACCACTTCCAGCACCAACTATAGATTCAAATAGAAGGGAAAGAAGAGGCATGTGTAGACAATTTACATGTGAGTCCAACTCTGTCACACTCGGGAGCACAAACTCCAAAGTAGGGCCCACTGGCAAAGGCACCAAACTCTGGAGCCATCTGCCGTAACCATAGGGCCTGGATGTCTCCAGAGCCCTCATTATACCACATGATGTATCTGAGGGACATTTGTACCTTAACTAGGAATCGGAAATTTAAAGAGAGTAATGGACCACTTTTCTTCTTAAAATCAAAACAAAACTTTGTTTTGTTCTGCAAAGTATTTGAAATTGGTTTAGGAACCATAACATGTGGGCAGGATCTTTAACTTTATTTTGCTTGTTTTATTGTCTTTTTTTTTCGGTCTTCTAATTTTACATCTGTTCTGTTTTTCAAACAAGGTATGCCATGTTGTTGACTGTTATTTCATTTTAAATTTAACTATAATAACAAGACAGCTAATAAATTTGTAAAGAAAGAAAACAAAATAGATTTTTATTGAATCCCTCTTACTTGCCAGCTACCTAGTAATATGAAAAGAAAATCAGGTGACTTGACAGTTTTTACCGTCATTTTACAACTGAGAAAACTGAGGCTAGTGAGGCTCAGCCTCATGTCTAAAATTTCATTACTATTGAGGCAGGATTAAAATCTAGGTCTTACTCCAAGGCCAGTATGCACTATGACAGAGAGGAGTTTGACATTTAAGATTTGACTTTCAAGTGTGACCTGGTATATATTGACTTCCTTCCTCTAAGTGTTCTTGTTTAATTTTCTGTTTTTTTTTTCTATCCGTCACCTTAATCTAGAATGGTTTTACAGAAACTTAGGGTTCATAAAAACAAGATGGCATAAATTAAAAATAGGAATACAATAGGCAGAAAAACAAGGGTTGTGAAAGCCCTTTTCTGAGAACAACAACATCCTATAAGTGAAGATTGCTGGGAGACTGGAAAAAACTTCGGCTGGAAAAGGCTGTGGAAGTAAATGGGCTTCCTTTGACATCAGCTGTAGTCATAATATATGTGAGCAAGTAAAGTCTTATTTGCTTTTGCATCCTTTAAGAGCCAAGCACAGTGTTTTATACATGGTAGTCCTTAATAAATAATTACTGAATTTGATTCACTGATAAACTTTATTGTCAGCATTCTGATGCTACTACTAACTTGATTAGAGATGTTTTTCTTATAAGTCAAGTGATGGGGGTTTTAGATTTCTCAGTTACTGCTGTTTCTTGTGAGCACTATTCTGTTCTCTCTTGATCTATGCTAATATATTTGAAAATGTTACATCAGAAACTCTCTTTAGCTCTATTTTAACATAAGTATGTCTAGAAATTGTCTCATACTAGGAAAAGAAAGACACATGTTCCACTAGTTGAGTAGGTTTGTAAGTTTTGTGCATCTGAAGGTTACACCATTATCATTTTCTTTCCTTTTCTACTATTGTCTTTACTAGGTTTTAAAACAAAGACTCTACATTTTGGAGAGTTTAAAATTTTTAAGTATAACACATTTTGGTTTGTAAGAGTCTTGAAGAATATCAAGAGATATAACATTTACATTTACTCTAATAATATTCTCGGAAAACTTAGTAATGCCTATTGATGTCACCTAATACCTATTTGATCTACTTAATTTGTAAACACATGTAATTAATTTCTTCCCATGGATTCAATTTTTCTCTCAGCTTCAAATCTTTTCTAGAAAGCTTAAAAAATGTATTGAAGCTTAGAGCAATTTGAATTTGTCATTTAAATGTTATTTTGTCCAAATTTATACTCAAATAACTCTTAAATATGAACCAACTATTAGCCACCTGAGCCACATTATTTATTTTTTACTCAAGTATCACTTGAATGCTATGATTAAAATTAATTGAAAAATGACTACATGTAATGGTATATTTTAAATTTGAAAAGTAGCTGAATGTTAGAAAAAATAGGAATGATAGTGTTAGTGAAAATATATAAAACTTCAGCAAACTTTGATACACATAGGAGAAGGTATTTGAACCCACCAGAGTTATAACCTTGCAACAGATTTTGTAAATAAGTGGGATTTAATAAATAAGTAACTGAGACACAAGTTAAACAATTACAGAGGCGAATGTACTTTTAAATCATCTCCATTTAATTTTGTGGAAAGAAAAATGAGAGGATAGAATATCTAAAAGTTATCATTTTTTCCTGAAATATTCTCATAGTGCTAGAGTCTCTGATTTTTCAGTAATGACTTACTTTAGCATATTTTGATTTTTCTATGAGGTTCTGGTCTCTGTTATTTTCATATATTGCTTGTTTACTCTTCATAATACTACTACTCTTACCCCCATTTTATTTAGGCACAGAGAAGTTAAATGTCTATCAGCGAGGAGATAGATTATGAAACCAAGCAGTCTGGCCAAGAGTCTACACTCCTGTTATTCAGCATATATTTAGACACTTTTTTTCTAGAATATTGACTTACCATACACCAATAGTACAATGTAAAAGACTTTTCATTCAAATTTCTTACCGTCATAGATTTGCAAACCAAATCCCATCACCAACTGAGATTTTAGAGATTAAACATAATCTATAGGAGTAACGATGTAAAATTTTATACAATTTCATATGCTTTTCAACTAATCATCTTGTATCCTACCTATCTGGACTACTCTTGTAGTACAGACTTGTAATGAACTACCATGCCACTTCTCAGTGTCCGTAGACTGAGATGCTGAAGCCATCAAGAATGGCATTGGCTGATGTACCTGAGGCCGGTGGTGGGGATGGAGAGGGATGATAAGTAACTGCCTTTCTCCTTTGCTCTTACTGATAGAGCCATTCTTCTTTTTTTAAAATACATTTTTTATTTTTTTAAAAGATATTTAGATTACATAAATGTTACATAAAAAATATAGGAGATGATAGAACCATTCTTTTACTCTGCTTAACTCCACTCCCTAACTTTAGTTAATTCCAGACTGAATATACAACTTATTTATTTTGTTAAATTTCTAGGGAATGGAAAGACTCTCAGACCAGTTGAAAAAGCTACCTCTTCCCTGATGGTATCCTAGTGATTATAATCTTTTACAAATACAGAATAATGTTGAATTTTGTATCTTTGTTACCTGGTAATTAATAATTTGTCAGTATTCCTGTAAAACCTGATGTTTTCAGATGTCTAAAACATTTTGGATATAGACTACTTTTGAGACATATGAAAATTATTTGTATAGGGCTGATACTATTGATTTTTCAGAATTCATATTTGTAATATATATTAAATTTGAGAAACATTTTAGAAGGACTAGGTATTGTTGTTAATATGAATCTTTAATATTCAATTGTATTAAAAGAAAACAGATGCTGCATTTGTTAGTTTGCATTTGGGAAGGTAATGGTCTTATTAACCAAAACTAAGATTCAGTCAATCTGCAAAAGTGGTTTTCTCACATCAAAGCCCATTTAAAATTAAAATTTATGTTTGTAATCCTTACTTAAGTGAAACTTATTTCATATTTTTCTTTCTTTACTATTTTTTTGTATTAGAGAAATTGTAGTTTTACAGAAAAATCATGCATAAAATACAGGATTCCCATATACCACCCTATTATTAATTAACACCTTGCATTGATGTGTTATATGTGTTACAATTGATGAAAGCACATTTTTATAATTATACTATTAATTATAGACCATAGATTAACCTAGTGTTTTAGTTTCCTAAGCTGCTTTAAGCAAATACCATGAAATGGGCAGGGTTAAATAATGGGAATTTATTCACTCACAGTTTTGAGCCTGGGAAAATGTGTAAATCAAATAATCATCTAGGTGATGCTTTCTTCCTGAAGACTTGGTACCAGTTATCCTTGGCTCCCCTGTCACATGGCAAGACACATGGCAGAGTCTTCTGAACTCTCCCTTCTCTTCCAGGTGTTATTGATTCCAGCTTCTTGCTTCTGTGGCTTTTTCTCTCATGATTGAATTCATTCTGTTTGTAAAGGACTTCAGTAATAGGATTAAAATCCATCCTGGTTGAGATGGGTTATACCTTAACTAAGGTAGCCTTATCAAAAGGTACTATTTAGAGTTCACACCCACAGGAATGGATTAAATTTAAGAACATGTTTTTCTGGGGTACATATAGTTTCAAACAGCCACACCTAAGGTTTACTGTTTGTATTGTGCAGTTCCAAGAGTTTTAAATATATATATATATAATTTTAGTATCATATAAACAAGCTATAATTTCCACTTTTAGACCCATTCAAATATTTAACTTAGTGCTGTTAATTATGTTCACAATGTTGTGCTACCATCACCATCATCTATTACCAAAACTTGTCTATCATCCTAAATAGAAGCTCTGTACATTTTAAGTCTTAGCTTCCTATTTCCTAAACCCACCCTGTCCCCTGGTAACCTATATTCTAGATTCTGACTCTATGAGATTGCTTTTTCTAATTATTTCATAGAGCTGAGATCATACAATATTTGTCCTTTTCTGCTTGGCTTATTTCACTCAAAATGATGTCTCCAAGGTTCATCCATGTTGTTGCAACTATCAGAGCTTCATTCCTTTTTACAGATGAATAATAACTCATTGTGTGTATATACCATATTTTACTTATCCATTCATTGGTTAATAGACATTTGGATTGCTTTCATCTTTTGCCAATAGTAAATAATGCCACAACGGACATTGGTGAGCAAATATCTGTTGAAGTCCCTGCTTTCAGTCCTTTGGGGTATATACCTAGAAGTTGGATTGCCACACCGTATGGTAATTCTGTACTTTCCTTTCTGAGGAACTGCCAAACTGTCTTCCACAGAGGCTGCACCATTTTACATTGCCACCAGCAATGAATGAGTGTTCCTATTTCTTCACAA
>JAQZBX010001298.1:61134-85346 GCA_029593785.1 Cabassous unicinctus
TTTTTTTTTTTTTTTTTTTGAGGTACCAAGGCCAGGGATTGAACCCGGGACCTCATGTATGGGAAGCTGGCGCTCAACACCTGAGGAATCTCAGCTCCCCTGAGTTGGGTTTTTTCATTTGTTTTCTTGTTTTGTTGTTGTTGTTGTTGTTTTTAGGAGGCACCGGGCACTGAACCCTGGACCTCCCATGTGGGAAGCAGGTGCTCAACCACTTAAACTACATCTGCTTATTTTTCATTTGGGTTGTTTGTCTTTTTGTTGTTGAATTGAAAGATTTCTTTATATATTCTGGATATTAAACCCTTATAAAATATGTAGTTTCCAAATATTTTCTCCCATTGTGTACGCTGTCATTTTACTTTCATGATAGAGTCATTTGAGGCCCAAAAGTTTTTAATTTTGTTGAGGTCGCATTTATCTCTTTTTTCTTTTGTTGCTTGTTCTTTGGGTGTAAAATCTAAGAAATCATTCTTAACAAGAGGCCCTGAAGATGCTTCCCTGCATTTTCTTATAGGAGTTTTATAGTTCTGGCTCTTATATTTAGGTCTTTGATCCATTTTGAGTTGATTATTGAATAAGGTATGAGGTAGCACATATTTTCAATGCTTACATGATCTTTCATATGAAGAAGATGGAATTTGCTCACTAATTTTTGCATACCAAATTATTACATTCAACCACATGGCAATTACCATATTTGTGGGTTATAATGGCTGAATATCTCTAGTTTTGAATCAACCTACTATTTCTATTTACTGTAATAGTTAAAATACTATATTCAAATGCTATAATTTTGACTCTGAAATCTATGAAAAAGAAACCATGGTGTGTTCTTCCTATCTTCCTATTGATGCATCCTTGACATAGTTAGTCCTTAGTGTTGATTTCCTAAGAAATTGGGTTTTGTTTTTCTTTCCTGCCATATCCCCATGCATAGGACAGTACCTTGCACATAATAGATGTTCAGTAAATATTTATTGAATGAATGAATAAGAATAGGCAACCTTAATGTACACAATCTGTGTAGAAGCCTACCTTCATTTCTTCACACAACTCTGATTAGAGGTTGGATAAATCCTATAAATCACATCCCCTCCAGAATTTGGAAACTACTGAGAGACAGACACAGGTGCCATGCATATGGAAATCAAAGTGCCAGTTTTATTACTGATAGAGGCTGAATTGGAGGACATGAATTACATATGCAGTTAAAATGGACTTCACCTCTGAAGTAGACAGTTAAACCCCCTCTGCCACTGGCTCTGCTGGAATTCCACAGTCCTCTCCCACAGAAGAATGAATGAAACCAGACCTAGCTGTGTCTTTTCCACATGCAAAAGTAAACTGAGAAAAAAGAGTTGGCTGCCCACGTTCAGTACATTTTCTCAAACTCACCAATCAGATAAATCTCTGCCCCTCTTATAGTATGGATAAAGTGAAGGGAGAAAATGAAGCCAATAACATTTCTTTCTCACAAGTCCCTTTATGAAAATATGATGAAAAAGGAATAAAGTTGTTGTCACAGGACACTCTAATTGAACATAAATACCTCCAACTAATTATACTATTAAATTTATTTTTACATTTTTTCTGTTTGGCATTTATAAAAGCCAATGTAAATTACTGTTAAATATACCAATATTTCGAAGTCATTAAAGTGAATATTTTGTTATGGTACTCAACACAGATAATTGTTGAACTAATCTAATCTTGTAAAAGCTTGGGCAAGGTAATTTTAGCAGTAACAATCAAATAAGGCGTTTTTATCTTTCTATTTTTGTATATTATCTAGGTAATATATGACTTAATTGCAGTCTTGGTTTCTAGTAGAAAATTTTGACATCTTATTTGCTTTATATTTTATAGCTGACATTATAAAAATTTCCTTGGTTTAATTCATAAGTGCACATCTCTGATTTATGATGGCTAAATTGATATTTTATTTTTTGGATCACTCTTGAGAGGCAAAATATTGGGCCTTCCACAGTTCCTGTTTCTATTTGCCATCTCAAACGAAATGAAACAAAGTAAAACTTCCGTAAAATGAATGGGATATATTACTAAAGTCTGGTTTAATCTAAATATCTTAAATAAATTATCCTGGCCAGAAATAAAATCATAATATTATCATATAAAATAAAACAGCATTATGATTTGATAATATTAAAAAATAATGACCTTAATCTAGTGACATTAAAATCCCTCTGATCAATTGGGAACTACACTGATAACAATAGTTTGGGAGTCATCATCACCAAATAGGATAGATAATTGATTTTTAAAAATAACTATATAAAGGGTAGAATTGTAAGCTTTTCATTTCAGAGATATTTTCTTCTAGTTTATATCTTGGAATTAACAATAGAGGAAGTGAAATGTAGAGTTTGTTAAAATTAACACCATCAGGTTATTGTCATCAAGGAAAGGAATTGGCAGCCTCTCTCTAGTAGTCCTTTAAGAATAACATTTATTTCCTGCGTGATCTGGAACCCAGTCCTTGGCCTGTAAAAATGGATCCATTTCTCTAAGGATAGACTCATGTTAACTAAGGTCATAAAATTAATGTTTGTAACTAAAACTATTAATGTATTGATTCACAGTGAGATATTATTTTTATTAGGAATAAAAGTGCTTTGAAGGCACAGGATCAATGAGTTCTTTGTATATATAGTTAGTTGATTCACCTAAAATGAGAAATTTGATCATAAGGACCTGAAAATTTAAAAAGTTAGTATAAATGACACTTTTTTTTCCTCTAGGAGAAGATGCACTATGTTTTAAATAACAATCACAGTCACAGGATAGTTTGGGAATTGTAGAATCGGAATTAAAGGTAAATTGATAGATGAGATGTTTTATGGCATTGCGCCAAGACAATGTGGTATAGCATATCCACCATAGATGTGGTCTTTACAGTGGAATCAGGATAATGAAGCCTATTGGCTATAACTCCTGCATTTGGGGGAAGAATATGGCAAATCTGATGTCTAAAATGCAGTCTCTCCATATACTGCTTAGATGAGATTTCAGTTACCTCTGTGACTTGTGTTCTATGTTTTCATGTACAGAAAGGGGATCTACATGGGAAATAAAATATATTGTAAACAAAGAAAAAATAACCACTTTAGCAAAATATCTAAAAAGTGTCAAGCACTGAATATATAATCTGTGAAAGAATAATCTTCTTTCGTCTGGCAGAATTGTGATGTGCTTCTCTTGAGCCCTATTTCAGTTGTACATATTGGACAGTGTCAATCATTAAGATTGACCTACCTCCTCCCTGCCTTGGAGTTCATACACTTGATTATAATAAAATATAATTCTTCCTAATGTGTACCCAGTGCAAAATATTGGGATCATAGTCAGGCAGAAGAACTATTTATGTTACTATATTTTACAGCCTTGTAATTTATAACTCATGGAAATCAAGTTAAATCGAGTTAACAGCAAATAAATGATTTCTATGGCAAGCAGGCTTTGTGCTATGAATGTGGAGGATGAAAAGAATAATAACATGATTCTTTTTTCTAGAATGCTTATAATCACCACAATATAGGCTATGTGTAATGTATTTGACAAATACCCTTATAGAGCAATGGGTGTATGGAAGAAGGAAAGGATTATAATATTTGGGCTTACAAGGATTTTTCCTGGATGGGGTAGCAATCAACTTGACTCTCGACAGCTTGGCAGGATTTTATAGGTGAATACTGGAGTTGGAAAGAAATGGTACAATGTGTAGAAGGAGAAAGTGTGAGCAAAGCACAGTCTTGGAAGTTGTATTCAATTTTGGGAGAAGCATCAAATGATTGGTTGTTCCTGGAGAATAAGATACTTGAAGAAGAGTGAACTAGTAGACTAGAAATATAGGTTATGACAATAATTTGGATGACCTTCAGTGTGAACTAATATGAAACCACTAAAACCTTACTGATGACCTAATTGGGTATCATGATCCATGCATGCAGAAGAAGGATGAAAAAAGCACAGTTCTTGACCCTCCAAGGAGTACGCTGCCCAGGAGTTGAGACAGACTTAACATACTATAATTCAGTTATGCCATGAAAGTGCTTTTTCAGAAGTGTAAGCAAAATGCTCTGGAATCCAAAACGATTAATCATTTTGAAGTTATTGGGGAAGGTGATAACATGTTACTTGTGGAAACATGTGACAGCTGAGCAAAGTTTGAACTAGTGTTAGAGGTTGGCAAGGGCACTAGGTCCATGGAGAGCAGCATGTTGACATGTGAAGATGTGTGATTTGTCTGGACTATACAAATTGTGGCAGGGAGGGGAGAGGCATGAAGCTGGAATGACTTGGGGTATTCAAATTCCAGTTCTAGGTTTTTTATGTCTGGTAAGTTTTAGAGCCACAATCTCCTAACTTTTGTAATGGGGATGGTAATATCAATTTAGCTGTATTGTGACTGAAAATTAATGTACATAAAGCACATGCAAGAAATCTGCCCAGCATCAAATGGGAGTCAATAATACTTTCCACCTAGGATTGTTTTAAGCACTAAATGAAGTAAAAGAATGTGAGCACAGGACACAGTGTTTGACACAGAGCACTCATGCTCAATTAATTAAAATTAAAAAACTTTAAATACTGTTCCATGAAGTTATAGAAAATTAGCTTTATCAAGAATAATTCCAGAATTTAGGGAAAGTTTTATCATTATCTATATTATCATTATTTAAGAAGATTAGTTTTTAAAGCCATTGGCCTGTGATTCTTGGTCCCTCTCCAAGTTAAGACCCCTTCTCAGTTTAGGCCTGGATGGCCATGCTAGTGGGTTGATAAATTGTACAAATGACAGTGCCATGCCAAGTGACTTGCTTGTGTATGTAAATACATATGTGAGTGAATGAACTCCACATGTCTCAGAAGGGTTAGGCTTATAAAAATTGGATGAAAGGATCTTAAGCTTGGAAAAGAATTAGCATACATATGTACTCATAGTGTGTATTATAAAATTGCTAATCTTTTGAGCTTCATAATTAAAAGTCTCTGAGTACTTGAGTTACAGTATACATCATTTTCAGAAATTAGTGTACCATCTTCTGTCCACATATTTCCAAATTCATGAATTAGATACATGTATGTTAGGGTGGTAGAGATTGCCCTCAGCCTCACCCCCAGAAGAATTCTTCTCTCCATTACATCCTCTTACCAAACAGCAGGAATTACAAGGCAACACTTAAATACAGTCTTGCTTATAGCAGTAGAATATGCAAAAATGCCTCTGGGTCATCTGAAAATAATATTTTTCACACGGTAGGAGTGACTGTTCAGAGCCATGTAGTAGTTAAAGATGGGAAGCTCATCATGAAGGCCTTATTCTGTAGTCTTACACGTAATAGGCAGAAATGGGATCTATATGGGAAAGGAGATAGAATAAAAACAAATTAAAAATAGCCTAATTTGAGAAAAACCCAGTGTCAAGCACTGAATACATTAACTGTGGAAAGAATAATCTTCACTTGTCTGACAGAATTGCAACATGCTTCTATTATGTGCTATTTCAGTTGCACATATTGGACAGTGTCAATCATTAAGGATGGTATTATTTATCCCAACCATCAGCATTTCTATAGCAACAGTATACATGTTTATGCAATTATATATTATTATATCAAATAATGCTTGATATATTTTGGTACCAGTTTCTATCCTAAACTCATACAGGTTTTGTATATATTCACTGCCTAATGGAGGTCCCTGCCCCTTTATTTCTTTGAGTCTAGGCAGGTAGCACATAAAGTGAAATACCAAATTGATATTCAGTGTTTAGAATAAGTCTAAGCAACCAGAGTTTCATTTCATTGTAGTTTAAAAACTAACACATTTTGAAATAAATTACACTAATTTTCCTAAGTAGATATATGCTAATTAAATTTTGAATTTTATAAAGTTTTCTCAATACACAGGAAAATATAAATTTTTAACTACATCATAATTTAAACCAAAGATCTGTGTTAATGATATAAATTTGTCAGAAGAACATAAAGTTGATTTCAATGACAGTAAGAAATGGTAACTGTATTTCCTTATTACTTAATAGAATTGGCTGAAAAATAACAGTTTTAAAAAGGTATAACAGGGAAGCAGATATGGCTCAAGCGATTGGGCTCCCATCTACCATATAGGAGCTCCAGGGTTCTATTCCTGGGGCCTCCTGGTGAAGGCAAGCTGGCCTGCGCAGCAAGCTGGCCCACATGGAGTGCTGGCCCGCGCAGGAGTGCTGTTCCGAGCAGAGAGCTGACACAGCAAGATGATGCAAAAAAAGAGGCACAGAAGAGAGACATAAGAGATACAGCAGACCAGGGAGCTGAGGTGGTGCAAAAGATTGAGTGCCTCTTTCCCATTCCAAAAGGTCCCAGGATCGGTTCCTGGTGCTGCCTAAAAGAGAAGTCAAGCAGACACAGAAGAACACCCAGCAAATGGTCACAGAGAGCAGACAGTGAGCACAAAACAATGGTGGGGAGGGGGAGGATAAACAAATAAATAAATCTTTAAAAATAAAAAAGATATAAAATATGATCTTTCCATTTTGGAAGAACATTGACAATTTAATATAAGTAGTCTGGTCATGTTAAAATATATTATTTTATCTGTTTTTGAGTTTCTCTGCTTAGTAGTAATAGCTATTTTGTTTTATTAGATTAGTAGTTTAGGACCACCTGGCTTACTAGATAAAATTTTTCCATTTTCATTTGGAGTTTTGAGTTACCTTAGTTTGGTATAATTTTTAAATATCTATTTGTATTTATTTGGTATTATTAGCAAGACTCACTGAATGTACAAATATCTTCATTAAAATTTTAAATCTTTTTAACAAAGGTCATTCCTTTTTACCTCTTCAGTGTGTTTTCCTCTTCATTCGCTGCTATGTGATGAATTTTTTTCTGCCCTTTATCCATCCATTTATTTATCCTCATGGTCCAGGCACAATAGGATTGCCATAATTTAGCCATAGCTGGCATGAAATTTGTTTCCATAATGCTGTCCATGTTTAAATAGTCCTTTAAATTTTTGATGTCAACATTTTGTGGTTTCTTAACTTCCCCTAAAATTATTACAATATAAAAGGAAATAGTGGGAAAAATATCAATAAGCCTACAATTTTATACATCTGTTGTCCATATTTTTGCATGGATTAATGACTGTTATCATGTATATACCATTTTGCATTCTAAAGTTTTCCTTTAACATTACATTATGAACATGATTTTCATAATTATTACTTTTAATGAATATGTACTACTCCATCTTATTCATAATGGCAATTTACTTACTTCAAATGAACATTATTTCAAATGGTTTCATTTACTTGAAATAGACATTAATTATTTCAAGTAGCTTTTCTTTCCCTTTGGTTATAGCACCTAGTTGGTCTGATTGAAATTAGCTCTGTTTAGCAGAGGCAGGAGAAAAGATGATGGGATAAAAATGACCGTTCAGACTTTGCTTTCTAAGAAGTTTTTAGTCCAAGAAACACTACTTCTTCCATCATTAATACCACAACAATAACAGAAATATGTTAAATACTTTCATCAAGGTAATTCTATGGTTACTAGACTAATATACTTTTCTGATTACCTATTCTTTTTCCTGAAATATTATCTAAAGAAGGCATCAACTCAAACTCCCTTTTTTTTTCTTCTTTCTTAGGAGGTACTGGGGATTGAACCTGGGACCTCTTACATGTGAAGTATGCGCTCAACCATTAAGCTACACCTGCTCCACTCAAACTCCCTTTGATTAAAATTCTCTCAAAATCTTTCTAAGTAAAATTGGTGTCAACTAAATGATATTTTTATTTGTCATTATTACAAGTAGTAGCAGAAGTAGTAGCATGATAGTATTGTTCGTTTTAGAATAAATTTGTCATAAAATTTATCCTTAAATTTTCAGTATGTGGGTGATTTTCATATACCTTTATATAGCTTGTAGTATATTTTATAATCAATATTTTAAGTATCACCATTCTGTGGTTGTTCAAGCCTGATTTTACCATATTCTAAATTTTATGATTTTATGATTTGGATTTTACTGACTTGGCTTTTTTGTTATGATTTTTCATCACTTTGGTACTGAGCTCAAGGGTCAGAATTCAACTCTGAGTTATAATATGCTTCATATGGGTAAAAACATTTCACTTTGTGGTTTTCTATTTCATGACACAATTTCCAGGAAATCAATGGGGTAAAATTGATAGTACCAACACATTTTTGGTACTTCAAAATGTCTAAAAGTTCCATGGCCTAGAAACAAATAAGAAATTCCATTATATTACTAAGATATCTTTGGGTTTCCTATACTTTGGGCCAAAAGAGCTAAGGAAAAGGAAGGAATAAAGATTGGTCCTGAGCAAAACTGGCAATTAGCATTTTTTTCTTGTGTGTCCTCCTACTTTTTGTTTATTCCCTTTCCTTTCCCAGGCTTCAGGTGGCATTCCCTTCTATCTCCTCCATATCACACCTAGGAGACCCCTGACTCCCTATGGCTGTGCACTGTAATTAAGTATCCTTCTTCAGAAGTGGAATTTCCTATGCTTTTTACTGTACCATTTCTTCCATTCTTCTAATAGAAGCATAATTTACAAGTCATTATCATGGAGGCTTTTAAATAGAATGACTTGAAATATCTGATAAATTAAATGATGCTTGGCTCCAAGTCATAGGCCCTGTTGTTAAAACTCTGCCTATAACCCTAGAGACAGACCTAGGGTTATTCTCAAGACTTGCTGGATTTACTCCTCATGCTCTTCTATTAAACCCCGTTCTAATTCCATTCTTTTCCAAGCCACTATTTATCTCAAGGATGTAAGACTCACTTCTGAGCCAAGTAGAAAGGGTTTATGAAAGAAAAAGATACACCTGTCATGTGAGCCAGACTAAGACTATCCTTCATAATGGGAACAAATCACTTCTGGTGAACCTCCCAAGTGAAATTATCTTTAAGCACAATGTAGTGGTGTGAGAGTAATCCTCTATGTTGCTTCTGATACTTTATGTTCATTTGTTAGTTCATTTATTCATTCATTCATTTATTCATTCTTTCAGTTCATTATGTATTTATTGGGCATCTGCTATGTGCCAGGCATTCTGTACCATACTGGGAATATAAGCAAATATCTTCACCCTCAACAGTTTCCTTATGGTCTACTGGAGACACTAAGGCTATATGGTTCTAGTGGAAGAAAGGCAAGCAAACATGTTTATAGTAAGATATGTTCCATGCTAAAAGGAGTTTGCATGAGTTGCTTTGATAGCTCAAAAGCAGTTTATCAGATTAAACCCAAGCAGTGGGGGTAATTATGGAAGAAATGACACTTGAGTGGAATCTTGAAGGATAAAGAGAATTTGGCTACATGAAGAAGAGGAAGGGAGGCCCAGGGGAGGATGAGGGAATGCAATAATGTAATCTCAGTGATCTATAAAGGGTGTTGAATAAATGGAGAGAAAGATTACTCTTACCAGCAAAATATGAGAATAACTTTCCGTGCTGCTTTGCAAATAAATATAATTACCAAAATATTTTATTTGTATGTGAATAAACAAAAATCGATTCTTATTAATTTTTAAATTTGCGTGTTTTTGCTAGCAGAGATTTAATTTTTTCTCATTGTCTTTTAGCAGTACTGTTTTGGTTCTATACTTTTGGATTTTAGTTGTTTGCAAATTTTATAATCTTTTTGAATAATGGAGGTAGTAATTCTCTTGCTCCCTTTTTTTTCTGCAAATACTTAGTTTTCCGGGTTGCTTTTATAACTTTACAATAGGTGTTTTCCATATTACAGAAATTTCTTTCACTTTTTACTACTTAGTGTTTTTACTAGAAATGTGTTTTAAAATTTATTTCATGCCTATTCACAGGCATATTCACATGGTTTAAATTAAATTGTTGAAGGTATGTATATATCATTTTTCCATGATCACCTTTTTTATCATTGATTATTATTTATAATATTGACAATGACTTTTCTTTGATAAAATGATTTGCAAATTTGATTCCATCTGGTCTTTGTTCATAAACCACACCCATTATCCATCATGTGTGACATCTAGTTTTCTTATCTTTAAACTAGAGTATTAAAACCTAAAGACCCTTGGAAAGCAATCTGAGGGTGAAATCCTTTAAGATTTTTATTATTTTTTCCCCAGTTTTTACAATGTTCACAAAGATACCTAATTTAATAGTACTTTTCTTTTTTTTTTTTTATTGACTTGTCTTTATTGAGTTTTTCCAAAGCATTCAATTTGGTTTCAAAAGCATTGTGCTCTTTACTTTTGAATTGATATTTTATTGCATTACCAAATGTTTAATTGTGAAATACCAATTCCAAGTTCAATAGAAATAAACAAGTTCAAACAGTAAGAAAAAGATGGCATCTTCAGATTAATCTTAGGGAGTTTAATACAGATCCTATATTCAAAGACTTAGGCAAGGAGTAGGGGTACCTGCAGCACCCAAAGACATTGACTCTAAGGTCATGCTCATTCTTCCCTCGATTTCTCTTTGGTCAGACCCAACTGGAAGCCAGAGGAGCGGCCTAACTAGAAGCCTCAATTTTCTAGGGCAGACAGGAAGACAGAGAAAATTGGAGAATGGATTTGGACAGGCAAATGAAAGAAATCTGGCACACTTGGAAACCAGCACAATCAACCCTGATGTAGCACACCCTCGTACAAGGCACATGTGTTTAGAATTCACTGTGCTGAGGGCATCAGTGTGTTTAATAGAGGGAATAAGGAATACTGTTAATCCAATGGTGAATTAAGAGAATTACTCTGCCTCAACATACTGTCCCCAAATTTGTTCTGGTTCTTTCATATCCAGATTAAGATTTATGCCTTGATCTTTTTAACTCCTTCCAAATTTGTGCAGCTTCTTATCCTCTTAGGCTCCATTTTCCATTTCTGCCTTTAAGTACCAATGCAAATAAATTAGCTAAGAATTTTTCAATTTTGATCATGTTAAAAAATCAATGAAAAATTTTGGAAAAGTTTTCTCTAGTGGTTTGAGTAACTGTTGTAGTCTGGGGAGTTGCTTTAATTATGGTTAATGAGATTCTTCCTTTCCCCCCTTTTATTATATGATATTTGACATATACAAAATAATATATATAATGTTTTTATAAATTATGAAACTAACCAATAAACAAACACTGTGAGTCCACACCCAAATAAAAAATAGATCATTACCAACACAGCACATTCATTCATTTTTACTTTATGTAATATTCTTTGGATGATTATACCAGTTTACTTACCTATTCTGTTGATAGGCACTTTGAATGTACAAAAAATTTTGCTATTTTTTGCAATGGCAAATGATACATTGTGCATTCATATATATTTTTGTACATTTTTGCATAGTCATATATATAGGTCATGCACATATGCAAGAGTTTCCCTAGAGTCTTTCTGTAGGAATGAGATAGCTCAGTAATAGGGTATGCATGTTTAGCTTTAGAACACAATGCCAAATTATTTTCAAAAATGGTGGATCAATTTGCACTTCTTCTGCCAGCACATGCAAGTATTCCACTTGCTACCCATGCCCACTAATGCATCAAACTTCTTTTCTTTTCTTTTTTTTTCCAGTCTGGTGGGTAAAGAAAGATATCTCACTGTGGTCTTAATTTGCATTCCTTGGATTACTAATGAGGTTGAACAGGTTTGTTTTTTTTTTTGGACATTCATATTTTTTTTTTCTAACTTTTCCCCTTTTTCCTTTGGGTTATAAGTGTATTTCATATTGATTTAAGAAATTTTTTGTATATAATGTATACAAATATTATGTTGAATATATTCTCTGGGTTTATGGCATGACTTTTTACTGTAGGTGACCTTTGATGAAGTGAAGTTCTCACTTGTAATTTTTTTTAATTTATTATTTTTTCTTGTTTGGTTAGAACTTTTTGTTTCTTATTTAAGAAAACACTTTCCATCATCAAGATATTGTCCTTTATTTCCTTTAAAGAAAATTTTGCCTTTTACATTTAAGGGTTCAGTCCATTGAGAATTTAATTTTTGTGAATGGTGTAAATATTTCTATTTATGTATGGCCCTATTCCTGGGCTTCTATTTTATGCTATTGTTAAATTAGTCCATATCTGCTTCACTCTGTCTTAATTAGTATAAGTTTTGTAAGTCTTCATTTTTCTTATATCTCAGCAATTCCTGGGCCTTTGCTTTTCAATATGAATTTGGCAATCAGCTCTTTAGTTTTCATAGAGTCCTCTGCTATTTTCATGGAATAGCATTGAATCAATATGTAAATATGGGAAGAACTGATTTTTTTTTGTGATTTTGACTCTTTCTATTGATAAACATGCTATTCCTCTCTATATATTCCTTAACACCTTTTAATAAAGTTTTACAATTTTTATATGAAGATCATATACAAATTTCTTAAGATTTATTCTCACATGCCTTATATTTTCTAGTTAATATAAAAAGGTATATCAACATACATCACGGCAGTTTTATTGCTTCCTTCCGAGTCTTTTACCTGAAATTTCTTTTTCTTGTTTCTCAGCTGATAAGAAATTCCACCAAGGTGTTGGAAAGAAGCAATCATGGGGGTATCTTTGTTTTATTTCTGATTTTAAAGGGAATATTTTGGGAAGATATTCTGTAAGATTAAAACAGTTCCATTACTAGTTTTCTAAGAGATTTTTATTTTAAAATGGATGAATGTTGACCCTTATAAAACACTTTCTTGCAGTTAATAAATGGTTTTCCTCACTTACTCGGCTACTGAATCAAACTTACAGCTTTTCTATTGTTAAACTCCCCTTGAATTTTGTGAACCCTACTTAATCATAATATATTAGCTAATATTATTATAAACTGCTTGTTTCAGTGTGCTAATATTCGTTAAGGGTTTTTGCCTATAATTATCCTCTCATACTGTATTCTGGTTGGGATATGAAGTTGGGGGGAGTGTTACTTTTAAAATTTTTATTTTGGCATAGAGTATGTAAAATGGACTGAAAAGATCAGTGCCTTTGAAGTTGCCTCTTGCCTATAAATTCATCTGGGTCTTCTTTGGCTCTTTTATTATTTTTCTTTAATATTTTAAACTACTGGTTCATCTTATTTAGACTTTCAATTTCTTCTTGTATTCCTTACTTTTTTCTAATAATTTTAAAATTTCATCTAAGTTTTCAAGTATGCTATAATGTTCATATTAATCTCTTATATTCTACTGAATTGCTTTAGGCTTTTCAGGATTTTCCTCCAAATTTGTAGTACATGCATGTGCCCAGCAGTCCACCAAAATTTTTTTTACAAAAATTACTACATGATTGTCCCCATTTCACTTTTGAGGAAGATTATCTGAGATGATAAGTAGCCCACAATCCATGGTGGAGTTGAATTGCTCTTGTTTTCTTGAAGAAACACACAGGCTCTTGCCACTAGGATGTGATATGTATAATCTTTGTGTTGAAGGAAGTAAGCCATGGCGTTTGTCTAAAAGAGTCAACTTGGAGGGGAAAATCCAACTCTTAAAAACGTTTTGCCTTCCATCCATAACTTTGAAGCACATTGCAAAGCATACCAGTTTACATTTTTATCCATTACTGAAAATCCTAATAAATTCAATTTTGAGTATCAAGAAAATATTATTATGGAAATAACGTTGTTGTAGCTTTTCTTTTTTGTATCATTTGTTTGACTCACAATGTCAAACATGTCTCTAGATACTTGGGTACAATGAGTTGATGTTTTTCCTTCCCTAAATATAGCCACTGATTGTTCTCAGCCATTCTCTTGAAGATGGATCTTGAACCTCTTCAGGACTTTTTATGTCCACTAACATTTGGCACATTTCTATTCAATGGCGTCTGTTTTTTGCTTCTATAAATATTTACTTGCTCTCTTCTTCATTTTTATGTGCTTCTGCAAGAACAGCTTGCTCTTAGAATTTCTTTGTTTGGCAGATTAGAAAACTAGAATTTCCAGCTTTCCAAGATATTCAAATTGGAAGCATTCACGTTGCCATTTAAGCTTTCAGTTTTTGAAAGTTTGCCATTTCATTATCTCTCTTCTGCTTTCTGTCAAATAAGGTAGTACAAATATCATTATGTCTGTCTTATTTATCTTAATCATTCACTTTGTTATTTTGATAATTTCTTCATTTTATGCAGAGAACAGCATCACTGGTATGTATTTCTCTTTCAGGCTTTCCCAATATTGATTTCTGCTTTAGTCAACCAAGGTAGAAAGTCTTACTTATTTTAGTATTAAGCTGCAGGAACTCAAGCTTCATTGAAATCCTTTTTATCTACAGCTGCCTGATTATTTTGAAATTATATACTCCATGATGTTGAGCCACATAAACATCCTTTTTCAGGAGAGCACCAACAATCATTTTTTCCCCCTAAAACTTTTGTTTCACTTAAACCAATGTTCTATGTCACATTTCACAAAGATCAAACAAATTTTGATAAATTGACTTATAATAATTGTTTTTAAAATGTTAATAGTTCATAAAATAGGAAATAAAATATAAAATGTTACAATATGTATTGATCTTATAGGAAAGCTACAACATTCCATTGTTTTATTAGAGTGGAATCATGGAGAGCATGGAAGAAATTCAAAGAGTTTGTGGACTGACTTGAGGATTGAGGTTCACTACCCTTCTAGCTGAGGTTTTATATTTCAAATCAGCCAGTCTTTATTTATTTATTTATTTATTTAGTGATTCTTATACTTTTAGATTTGAAGCAAACATCCTGAGCACTCAAGCAGCAATCTGATTTGTTTTGCTTTTTATACCTAGTATATTTACTTTCCTGAAGCTTTGCGCTTTCTTTTTCTTTAATAAACACTTTTAAAAAATTGCTTGCAGTTGTAACGCAACACAAGGAATTGGGAATTGCAAGCCTTCCTGAATTCCTGTCCTAGTTTTCTGCATTTTACTTTTATTGTCAAACTTCCTTCTTAACAAAGTTAAAGGAATTTTATTTATTTATTTTTATAGTATTTATTTTTCTTTTTATAATAACTTGCTTTCTGCCCATTTTCAAAAGAGATTTGAGGTGGCATAAAAAACATTATTTAATACAACAAAAAATATGAAGTGAAGGAATCAAGCAAAGGACAAATAGCAGAGGAAACATTAAAATGAAATAAGGAGGGAGCAGATGTGGTTCAAGCAGTTGAGCACCTATCTCCAACATGGGAGGGTCCTAGATTTGGTTCCCAGTGCCTCCAAAGAAAAACAAACAAAGAGCAAGCAGACATCGAGCAAAAGCAACGAGTACACAATGAGCACACAACGAGCGAAAAAAAAAAAAAAAAAAAAAAAAAAAGACAACAGTGAGCAAAAACAAAAACAAAAACAACAATGAGAAACAATGAGCGCCAACAACAAGCAAAAACAACGAGCAAAACAGATGAGGGGGCCATCTCATGGGGGAAAAAAATTAAACCAGGAGCAAGGTTAATACATATATGGATATCATGAAGTCAAGTGAACTTCCTGGAGATGGACCACAAATTGGGCTCTTCCTAACTACAGATGCCAAAAAGAGAAATATGATCATTTACATGGCTCACACAGTGACTGTAATTTCACAACAAACCAAGGTACTAAGTGTTCTGAGGATATGGTGAATTAAACACTATCACTAATACCTTAAATACAGTAATTTGTTTTACCGTCTCCAAATGTTTCTTAATTTATTCAGATGGCATATCAAAAAAGGCTTATATCAGCAAATTTAGTTTTTTGGAAGATCTGGCCATCCTAGTATACTACAAATCTATCTGATCATCTGACCAAATCAGAGAATAAACTTCAGAATACCCAAACATGAAGTTTCCAAAATAGGATGGACAAGAATATCTCTGGGGGTGGGGGTGGGAGATGCTGGAAGAATATATTAGGACTTTTTTGCATTTTGCCATTAACAAAATTAGGTTACAAACAATGCTAATCTTAATAAATCTGACCAGAAGTCATCCAAAAATATTTACAATTACCCAAAAGACCAATTGAAATATAGATTAGCATCCATAGTTATTAATATAAACCTTTCTTTAATTGTATATTGTGGCTTGAAATAGTAGATAATATAAGTCCATTATAAATTATGTGATATATTAAATACTAAACATACAGAACACGAAGACAAAGTGTTTTCTTCAGCAGTATTTAAATTTAATTGATAATCAAGTCTTTTACAAAATTTCACTAAATATTATGATAAATATTCAGAAGTCCTCTTTGTAGTTTTTAACTTAATAGCAAAAGGCAAAAAGTATTTCTCCATGGTATATCTTTTGTTCTAACTGACATAATATATTCATTATATAATTGTATGAAAGTGCAAATGTTTCTAATATGCCCCAACTTAGGGCATTTCTAAATTTTGAGTGAATTAATGAGAGAAAAAAACTTATTTAAAAAATGTATTCTACAATTAGAATTTTTTTTTAAATAACAATAGACTTTTGAAAATAGATTTTGGAAATGTTTCATCATTATTCATAATATATTTTTTGCTAAAAACAATATGTGTATCGCCACTAAAAAACTATCTATACACTTAAAACAATTGGAAATAGCTTTTCTAATCTTTTTAAAAATCTTCAAAAAGAAGCATTTTCATGGGCGTTGAAACCATGTTTCAAAAACATAGCTCCAAAAGAAAACAAAAATAGAAAAAGAGTAAAATAACTTAACTCCAATTAGCTTGTGTAGCAGTTTGATATTGTTTATGAATTCCAAAAATAGATATTGGATTATGTTTGTGAACTGGTATGTTTTTCTGGGCATATTAGATTGGATTGGATTCAGAGGTTTCACTTTTACTTGATTAAATAATGTTTAAAGCTTTGATTGGGCCATGTCAGTAGGATATTGAGTCCCTGTCTCCTTGGTGGGTGGGTACTCTCAGAGAAAATGACATGACAGAAGAGAAAGTTAGAGTTTTGATCCTGGAGCCTGGGAAGAATGCACACAGAGAAGCAGATAAGTGAGGAAAGAGAGAAGGCTCCATTAGATAAGGCAGAAGCCCCAGGAAGAGAGACAAGCCGTTTGCCTGACAGTTTACAGATGGCCTTATGGAGAGAGCAGAGCAGCTAAGCCTGGAGAGAAACGAACCCCTGGAGAGAGGCAAGACTTGTCCCAGCCTGCGGCTGAGATTGGAAGAAGCTGGGACCACGGAGCCTTGCAAGGAGGAGGAAGACTGAACCCTCGCAGACATTGCCTGCCATCTTGCATCAACATGTGGCAATAGACTCTGGGTGAGAAAGTACCTCTTATGGTATCTTGAGTTGAACTCTTTAGGGCCTTGTGACTGTAAGCTTTTACCCCAAATAAATACCCTTTATAAAAACCAACCAATTTCTGGAATTTTGCATTAGCAACCCTTTGTCTGACTAATACAGCTTGCAGAAACAACTAAGTATAGGGAATATGGAAATTGGCTTGATGAGATACAGCAAAAATCTTTGCATAACTGGTGAAATTGGAAAATAATATCATGACTTAGTAAACACAAAGATGCATTGACATTTTATCCAAGTAAGTATTCTTTATAAAATTATGTCATCCTGAGAAACCAAATATGAAATAAAATGACTTAGAACCAGACGTTCTCTTTGTTGCTAATGTAAAGATTTTCAAAAAGAGAATTTATACTGTTCTCAGTATAGATATTAAAATTAACAATTGTTTTGCATGTGCCACAGGAAATTTTGGCATTTATATAATGAAATAAATTATTATTTCATCTTTATGCTCTCAATTCCTATTTCTGTGTATGTCTTATATACAATACAGAATATAAAATATTTAAGTATGGTAGTACTGGCACATAAAATATAAATGAATACAGTTGTGGAGTATATGCTCAAAAGTGTTTATTGATTAGAAGGTGTGATTAAAAAAATTTTTGAGATCATTGATCTAGACCACTGGTATTCAAACTGTGCTTCCAAGAGGCCCCTCAGGGCCATAGGAGTGGAAATTAATGTGGTGTTCTGTGCCTCCTAAGGCCCACTCAATCTGAGAAGACCCACTTTTATGTTACACATATAGTGTTTCCAAACTAAATAAACTAGCAGTTTTGGTTGAAAAACTGCTTCCACAATTAAAATAAAATTGAATTGGTGCTTTTGAGGAAATCAGGTCAACTGTATATCCCTTAGGTAATCCTCCATATATGTGCTTATCAAAACTAAGGTTCTGATTTGTGATACAGCAGAGTTTGAGATTTTACTCTTAAGCAAAAAATTTGGGTAACGAACATTTTAGTGTGGCTAATAGAAGCCAGATGCATTTGTTTATTAGCTACTTGAAAAAGAAAATATGGCCAAATGTTACTAATGATCACATATATGGGTAGTAAAATTATAGCTGCTTTTTCTTCTCTCCCTTGCTCACTATTGCTCATTTCTATGTTTGTATTGTGCACTGGAAATATCTTATTTGTATGATGAGAAAAAAATTTTAAGGTCAGATGTGATGCATTTTTATGATGAAATAGTTGGAGACTGACCAAACACTTGCCTTGCTAAAAGGACAACTCCCCTTCTGTAGTCTCAGAGAGAAGTACCTTCAGGCAGAGCTGAGAAATTATTAAGAAACAGCTCTAGGTATGTTTCAATACAGGAAATGATGAGTGATCAAGACCTTGAGCTTTTTGGTCATAAAGCATGCTTGTAGTATTTTTAATAGGAGAAAAATAATTTAAACAGGCATTACTTAATATCCAGTGCAGTAATAAAAATATTCTCAGTGAGGTACAGAATGTTTAATTTTAGCAATATCAGCAAACTTTTAATCTTAGATTATTAAATGACTTGGAGTTTTAGAACTGAAAGGGACTTCAGAAATGATCTAATTTGAAAACTGAGAAAATCAAGGCCGAGAATTGTTAGTGATTTTCCAAGCTTCCATGACTAGTTAGTAGCAGAGCCAGGATCAATTTTGTCCTACTTTACTCTATTCTGGGCCCTGTCAACCTTACTGACTCATTTTTTTACATTCTCACCTTCATTTCCTATGGTCATACTTATCCTTTTTCAGTTCCTTAAGCACTTTCCTCTTGTCTCAGAAATGTATCTATACCTGGAACAATCTCTCTCTCATACTTTCCTATTTGCTACCCTCTTTGTTTAGCTCACTTCTATTCATCCTCCAGTTTAAAGGCTACTTCCTCTGGGAAGCTATCTATAAATTGGAGGATAGGTTTAGCCTTCCTAGGCCCTTTCATCTTAGATTGATCACATTTATAGCTACCTGTTCAGTGGTTACTCCCTCAGTAGATTATAAGCTCAGTAATGTCTGGGAAGGTGTCTTAATTGTATTCAGTATTGTATCTGATGGTCTTGTACAGTTTTCAGTAAATAGTCATCACTCATTAAATATTTGTTTAATGAATGAATGCTAACCTGTTATCCATGTTAGTTTACACCATATCCTAATGCTTGTATATGTATCTGTGCTCATTCTTAAAACAATTATTTTATCTCCTGTGCATTTGTGGTTATATACAATAAATTTACTGCTGTAGATTATATAATCTTTCTCTGATGACAAGGATGGAATTTGTAACTTTGCTTCAAAGAAAGGCAAAATCACTGGTTTCGGCAGATGAAAGTAAAAAGTTTATTCAAAATTTTTTTCTACTCATGCCTACATTCTTTATCATCAAAAAGAAAAAGAAGAGAACTTGTCACATACTGCTTGAACAGCTTTGAAATTCAAATGGACAAATGTATTATATAGTGGCTATTAGAATCAGGATACTAAAAAAAAAATTCAACAGATTTTGGTGTCATTTGTCTTCAAAGGTTTTCTGATATCACCAAATATAATATATTATCTTTATATATCTAATTTCCATTTCATCCAACATCCCAACTTACTTTGGATATAATTTTTATGTCCTTAGTCTCTAGAATTATCATTTCTGCTCATCACTGTTCTCAATTGTGAACATTAATGGAAAGAATCTCATTGGCCAAGTTTAGGTTGATCATCAATCCTGTCCTAGAGGGTAGAACCTTATTAATTACATCAGTTCGGCTGCTGGGACTCTTACTTTGTCAGCAGGATGAGCAGTGGTCAGATCTCCATCAGCACATGAAGAAATTAAAGCTCTACAACTTACTTTTTCCCATATTCTTTGATTTTTCTTCTAACTGGAAGCAATTTCTCCTTATGTGTTCCTATAGGAGTTTATCTCACCTTTCTTAATAGGGCTTCTCATTTTTAGCAATTATTTCCCCATGCAGATTCCAAGCTTCTTGGGAGACGGAAAGATCTACATCTGTTTGCTTTGTATCATTCATAATTCCTTGCCCATAGAAGATATTCAATAAAAATTTATTGAATGAATGAATAGAATTGATTTAATCTAAACAATATTAAATGCATAAAAGAAGGTGAGACATATGAACATTGATAAGTTTTCAATGGATTTGCAACTGATGGGACTTTGATGTTAAATAAATAATAAATTAGATCTGCACAATGCTTGCAGATTTAAGAATACATAATGCAGATTCCTTTGGATGTAGAAAAATATTTAGTAATTTACCATTCTATATCCATTCATTTTGTTCAGAAAATTCATAATATTGTATAGTTGGTGATATTAATTATGAACATGTTGCAGAAGTAGAAAGGATATATTTTATTCCAGAAAGTAATAATAGACCTTAGATATATAGTCTAATCTGTTCTGACATCTGTTTTGTTTCTAGAGTATTGTGATACTCTTCTTCTTTTTCCAATTGTACAGTACAGCTATATACAAAAACACTTAAGCTCCCAAGTCCTGCCAACAGGTATTTATCATTCTGTAATTGAGGAATAAAATATTGAAAAGAATATCTTTCCACAGTTACATGCCCCTGTAATGGAAAATGTAGCATTACATACACTTTTGTATTTAGGAGTTTATGTACATTCACCATATCTTTTTTTGTTACATATACAGACAAAACAATGGAGGAAATGCTTTATATTTTAAATTCTTTTTCCAAATTTTGTCCACCATCTTCTTGATGTATTATGTGTGTGTCTTATATGTACTGCTTATTTTTTGATACTGTTCTTATAAAGTAAGTTTAATATTGATAACTATATTTTATGCTAAAAATTTATATAGTGAAATTTTTGCGCAAGTGCCATCTTCAGAAATTAAGGTACCTTCTAAGTAGTCTCTCCTACTATGTTCAGATGAAGTGCCACATGTGACATGCCAGTGCTGAAGTGACTCATTCAGAAGCTTTAGAGTCAGCATCTTGTTTTATATTACTAGTTCCATAAAAAAAAAAAAAAAAAAAAGTATTAATTGTATTACCACAGATAAATTACTTAACCTTTCTAATTCTCAGTTTCTTTATACATCAAATGGGGATAACAATCCATTTTGGATGATGAAAAAATAATGTGTGGACCAAGGAATTGAACATATGGTAGCTAAATATCTTTATGAAGCCTTAAATTTTAACTTGGGAAACTAATAAATTAAATGCTATTTTTATCTTTTGAAATAAATTTGCTAATAACCAATGGCATTTTGGCAAATTGCCACGATGGCAAATACATGTATTTATATACATGTATTTGCCATCGTGGCAATTTATTGTGTTTTAGTTTCCTAAGCTGCTCAAAGCAAATAGCATGAAATGGGTCAGGTTAAGCAATGGAAATTTTTTCACTCATGGTTTTGAGGCCATGAAAATGTCCAAATCAAGGCCTGATCAGGTGATGCTTTCTCCATGAAGACTAGCCACAGGCGATCCTAGACTCCTCTGTCACATGGCAAGGCACATTGGCAACATCTGCTGGTCTCTTCCTCAACCAGGTGTTGTTTATTTCACCTTCTAGTTTCCTCTCTGTCTCTCTGTCTCTCTCTGTCTGTCTGTCTCTCTTTCTTTCTCTGAATTTCATTCCTTTATAATGGACTCCAACTCCAGTAATGGGATTAAGACCCATCCTGACTGCAGTGGGACATACCTTAACTTAAGCAATCTCAGCAAAAGGTCCTACTTAACAAAGGGTTTGTTAACCCACAGGAATGGGTTAAATTTAAGAACATGTTTTTCTGGGTTACATACACCTTCAAACTGCAACAATATGTACCTTTTTTGAGAATGGTTTGTTTTCTACTGATTCCCTTCAGAGGTTTTCCTGGTTCATTATGCAGCCAGACCTCAGTGACTTCTTCCCCATGGTGGTATAAGGGGTTTCCTGTATAAGGGGGATAGCTGAAGAAGCTATTGTTGATCTCTTCTTCTTGTTCCACTCAAATTACTTTTTCTCCGTCCTGACAGCAAGGAACATAATCCAAATCTTTGTGGAAATCCAAACCATCATTATCACTGAGCTTCCCTAATCTGCATTCCAGTTTCTTGTGTCCAGCAGACTTTATATACATGAGTGGTTCCAGATCTCATGGCTTCCTTCTCAGATGCCATAAGAGCAGGATCCTTGATCTCTTTTGTTATGCCTCACACCATGGACTCTCCCCACAGACAACCTGCTTTTGTACCTTTTCAACAATTCTGTAAGAGAAGTAGTGTAGCTATTTCTATGTCCAGTTTTCGTTAGGTGAGTGTGGCAGACATATTTAAATATGGTCCCCATGACCCCCACTTCCTATCCATTATATTTTGTATGTGTGTTAAATAGAGAAATAGCAGTTAAGCTATTAAATCTAGATGTACTGTTTATGGATAGAGCTAGAAACTAATCTCAGCTTATGCCTGTCTTCTGTGTTCAAACAACAACTTGACTAATATCTACTAACTCCTGTTCCAATGCTCAAGATTGAATGTGAGCAGGTCCCATAAATTTTAACTTTTGTTATTCTTTTGTTTTTCTGAACTCAAATACATTTTTTCTAAGGAAATTATGGTTGGTTTCAAAATTGTACAAACATGAGTTATTACTTCACCTCATATAAGTTTGAAAAACTCGTCACAGATACAGTTTACTTGTATTAGAAGAAAGAAAATATTTTGGGTTATAATAAGAATATGAAATTCAAATGAGTATTTCTACATTTTGAGTTAAATGAAGTTTATCATGCAAAAGGCAAGGTTCTCCTTTCCATTGGAAAAAAAATAGTTAATCTTTTTATAAAATTGAAATAGAGAACACTCATTATCAAAAGTGTCCTCTTTTTCTGTAGCAATTTAATAAATATTTCCCAATTTATTAAATGGTGACTGATGTAATTAAAATGGCCAAGCTTTCGTGCATATTGTTAAGCCCAGATGAGAAAGAACTGCTTAATTTATGAAATTGGAAATAGTAGGTCTCTCAAAATACCTGCACTGTAAGTACTACAATCCTTTCACAAACATCTATAATAATATCTTCTTACTAAAATCAAGTGCTGTAAGTGAAACTTGTATGCTACTTTTTACCTTAGATATTTAATTGAATATATACAAAATATGGAGAGCCCCAATTTTATATAACCATTATGATTTATTAAAAGTATCATCCTTTAGAAAGTATTTCTGGTTTAAAATGCAGCTTTTCAAACTTTACAGGCTATAAAAATGTTGGGCAAAACATTAGCATTCAATGAATATTTCCTAATGGTTGGATGGAATGACTGATTAATTTCTAACCATAAATGAGACCAAAATATTATGGCAATTTTTTCTTTGTTTAATTTTGGAAAGTGAGGAAGAATCCAGTTCTACATTTTTCAAATTCCTACTATTTTTTTTTCATTCAAAAATGACTAATACTTTCAGAAATATCTTTGGTTTAGCAAGATATTTACCTTAAAGTAGTTCATTGAATTGAGATGTCTATAAGGAGATATGTCATTAGTTTCAGGTAGCAAATTTGTAAATAAAGCCCTTTATTGCTAGCCTTTGTACAATCCCTGCAAATGATAGTGTTGAAGTTTTTGTTTAATGTCAAAATTTTTTGAGTCCTCCTCACTTTTCACGTGTTTTATGCATGCGTAGGTGTTTTTATTTGTTTTGGGAAGAACTGTTCATATATTAAATATGGTAGCATTTGCTTTTGAAATCATAGTTTTAAGAAAAGCAGCTGTGGAAGAAATTGGGTATTTGGAATGGTTGAGGTGTGGGTGGAAGATAGCTGCATATAGACTCTGCCTTCAGCAATCAGGTCCACTCCAGTGAATGTGAATTGCTAGAGAGAATTTCAGGAACATGATTGTCTACTCAGCCTAAAAAAAA